>VYZQ01035733.1:10389-31056 GCA_013400655.1 Mystacornis crossleyi | reverse complement strand
GTATTTTCTCATAAAGGCTGGAGAGGAACACTGTCTAGCAGAACAAAGTCAGAATAATATGTTAAAATATCAATACAATTAAAATTAAGCCTTCTGATTTAAAATTAAATTCCTCCAGGCCTTTAAAAGTATGATTCTGGCTAATTTTAAAGCCAAGAAAGTGAGTGATGAGTTAGGCAAATAAGTTTAAAAAACTCAAAAAAACTCCTGGAAACCAAAACCCCTATGAAATCAGGGGAACAGCTAGAATTTATCATTTGCACTTGAGAAGGACTTTGGCGTTTGTCAGTTTAAACAAGAAGAGTCATTCTTATATTCAGTTTCCAAACTGTGGGATGGACTTCCTTTGAAACAAAAGACGCTTGCTAAGATCCAGTTTCTACTGCGACAACAGCACAGACATTAACCTTGCCTTTTCCAAAACAATCACACATTTCTCTATCTATTGCATACATAAATTTGTTCCTTGGGTGGCTTTTATGAGAAAATACTTCTCACACAGCAGAAGCTGGTCACCTCTTACAGAACAAATTAAAATCTCCTGCACTTTGATACCCGGAGTGATCCAGGTGCTCATCTCTGACTGGCAAGGATTTCAGTGTGGTTAAACTAGTCTTTCATGAAGTGTTGTTTAAAAAATCTGAGCACTTGAGTCCAAAGGGAAAGAAGTTATTTTGTTTTGTTGCATTGCATTTTTATTGCAAAATGAAGCAAATCATTATAAATGAAAAGTTAATGTTTTTTACGTTTAACTTTACAACTTCACAAAATATTTAGGATAGCCTTCACTGTTTAGAAAGGACACGTAAGGCTTGCAAACTGGCCAATTTTTGTGTAATAGATCAATTTATAATATATGTTTCAGCTGAATTAACCATATTTTCCTTTGTCAGCCTTCTGGTTTTTTACTAGTCTACAAAGAGTGTTTTGCACTGTGAAATACCCATGTAACTCCAATGTTTGTATTCACATGGAGAAAATTAAAAGCACATGAAAGTAAAGCACATTCCTCATGATCTTTACGCTGCTTGAAGATTAAGAATACAATAGATTAAAAGAATCCAGGAATAAGTTGGTCTCCAGGGAGCGGTCACAGTATTTGTGTAAGTCCATGCTGCTTTAATATATGAATTACAAATAAAGCCCTAATAGAAATGTTTGAAATTTTTTTGAAACACACTAACTATATGGCCTCACCCCACTTTGGTTTTTGTGTTTCAGAAGTATAGTTTATCAAAAAAATTTGTGCCATGCAATTAAAAAAAAAAAGAGAATTCAGAGTCCAGTCTGTGTAAAGTAAGGCTGTTCAAGATATTCAGTTTTACAAAAACTAAGAAAGCATTCCCAGAAAGACAGTGTTTCCAAATAAATGGATGCCCCTAACAAATATTTAGTCCTTTACTGCAGTATTTATGAGGTTTGACTTGTTGTAGATGATCTCAAGACTCTAATAAATACTTGGGGCTAGAGTAAGTAAATTCAGTGTAGTTACATTTATTGGGAGGATGTGAAAAGCTCGACCCTTAACTGCTTCCATCAAGAAATCACAACTACCTTGTGACATGAAGCAAAAATTATTACTAAAAGATTAATAAAGTTAAAATAAAATATTAAATTAGCATTTTAGATCTTGTTAAAATACAGTGGAGAATAATAGATATTAAAAACTCATCTAGTAGGTGCCACCTGGAAAGCAATAGAAATGGCACTACCCAAAAAATCACAGGTGATACACTTCAGAGAAAGTTCTTAATTTATGACTCTTCTCCTATCGTACCAGCTTGAAAACTGTCTTTATTCTTTTGCCATTAAAAAATATTTCAGAAACCAAAAAGTGAAAATAGGCACCTGCTTCTTATTGATGGGTCATGAAACTTTTTCTTGCTCTGACTGTATGTCTCTGTTCTTACTCAGTTTCAATAGCAACCACCTAAGTTCAAGTTATATTTGGCAAATACTACCAATCTTCCAGCTATCAGTAAGAAACCAAAAGCCCCAGGGCTGAATGCAAATCAGTACCCAGCAGGATCTGACTGTCAAGCATGCACTGCCATATCTGCTCCTTTCTGTAGAGTTAAATTATTTGGAATGACACAAATAAGCTTTTAAGAATATTTTGCTACTTGTGTCTGAAACCTGTAAATTAATTTTCATGATACTGAGAAAAAAAAATTCATCTGAGGTGGTCAAGTGTGCAGGAAATATTTGTACTGAAAGAAAATTCCCAGTTTGTTCATGCCTGCTTGGTCCTTTGAGAGTGTTGTGAGATTATTTGTTCTCCTGTCTCACTTTTAAAATCTTTTGAAGGATTTTAAGTCATCTTCTCTCAGAACCCAGGCAATGCCAAGTGACCTAAGGTCCAAATGTTGTTATTCCCTGTGAAAGTTCAGAAACTAATTAGTTCATCTGACCATGAGTTTAGGAACAGTACTCTGCTTGGCCACAGTACTGGTGCCTTCAACATGACCCAAAGTCTTCTTTGATTATTAGACTGCATGGGCTGTTAACATCAGTGGGCATAACTAAATCATGGCTCTCTGGTTTTGGATGCTTGTGCATAAATCCAGTTTTTGGTCAGTGCTGCTTTGATGATTTCGGCATCAAGCTCCATTTTGTGGTGTAGGCATCCCTGTGTTAGCTAACCCAGAGAGAGCTTGCAAAACAGCCATTGTGAAATGCAGACAGTATTATAATCAGATGTTGTTAGCAATAAAGACCTAATTAGACTCTAGTCCCATGCATGATGCCAAACCTGAATGGTCTCTTATGCATGCACTTTTATTGTGCGGCATATTTAATTGAATCCTTGGTAGCAATCTAGGATTCTCATCCCAATGATTATAACCCCAATCTCTTTAAGGGTTAAATCCTCAAATGCTGTGGCCAGGAGGAAACTTCAAAGCAGAACTGCTGTCAGCTTTACCTCCTGTGCATGCTCCAGGAGCAGCAGGCCTGCAATGGGCCAGGGGGATATTGCTGGGGAGCAACCTCAGCATGTCAGGGAGCATGCTGTGTACACCTTGGCAAATGCTTCCCTCCACCCAGCCATAGACAGCCATAGTCCTGCAGGATCCTCACATTCCTGGCACTTATTACCCCTGGGAGTGCAGTAATGCTGCTGTGAGTAAACAGAAAAAGTGTGCACAACAGTGTCACAACGTTCAGTGTACACCTACTTTATTCTTCTTGCATTCAAGAATAAAGACCCAGGTCCCGGACCGCTGTTTTTCTTCAAGTATCTGAGTGAGACTTCTGCAAAACAATTGCTCACAAGAATTTTTTATTTGCAGAGCAAGGACATACAGACTCATATGTAATGCCTAAACAAAACATTTAAAGTGATATGCCTAAATATCAATGTAGGAATGAATAAATTAGGTAGAAATAATCCCAGATATTACAAGGGAATTTGAAATGAGGCAGAGGTCCTGAAATGGCTGCTTTCAGATATGAGGAAGTGCACAGTTGCTGTGACCTGGACTGTTTCTAGGGCATCCTGACCTCAGCAGAAGGAAACATAAGCAGGTTTGATGGTCCTGTCTTCTGGCACATGTCAAGTACCTTCCTACTGCTTTGGGTAGGGATTTCCTTTGTTGCTGGACATGCTTCAGCAGTGAATAGGTAATCATGTAATTTTCTAATAATTCCAGCCATCTTAAATTTCACTGAAGTAAAGGGGCACGGCTGTTCGGTGCATTTTTATGAGTTTAAAGAAATGTAGCAAACAAGTCATATTAGATAGAAGTTCATTGAAAGGTGATAGCAGGACACCTTTTAATTTTTTTACTTTAGAAACTTCTGCCCTTTACATTATAAAGCAAATAATTCTGTTTCACATCTGGTTCTAGATAGGGAGAGGCAGAAGTTTTAGTCAGCCTGGCTAGGCAGTCTGGTAGCATATTGGAGAATGTTCTTGTGTGGAAGTGGAGTTTCAGAAGTCAAAACAGTTTTGCTAAAGTCTACAGGGAATTTGAAAGATGACGTTCAAAAAACTACAACCACACCCCTCTTTTGAAGATGGTTTACCCATTAAGATTCATAAACTATCCTGGGAATTTAACTACGAATTTTGCCTCTAATTTAAGAAGACAGGATCACACTCTCAGTGATTAGCTCACTAAGCTTACCAGAGGCCATTTTCATTCCTTTGTTGCACATGGCTGGTATGTTCATGTCTAACACAGGTATTTCTGACCATTCGTGCTTTCTGTTTTGCAGATACACAAGCTGAAAAAAGTAAATGACTGATCTCTGTGCAGCTTTTCCCACTGTTTTAGTGTACGGCAAAACATGAGCTCTTTCCTCAGTCAGGTGTTTATTTCTCCCTAACATATCTGTCAAGTTTCTTGCATGAAAACTGAGTTAACAGTAGCATTTGCTGTACAACACTGCCATGTTCAGTGCAATTGAGGACCCTGTAGTCTCCATTAAGTTTGCAATATCAGGAAGTTTACTAAAATATCAGGAAGAGCTAAAACCATTCTGTTAGGTGAGCTTTCCTAGCCATTGGGGTGGAGGGGGCAATAAAATTTTAGAAATGCTCCTAACATTAGAAATCTCATTTTATAACTGGAGAAAATGAGGTATAGAAAAATATAGAAAGATTGACTAATCATTTGATCTTTTAAGCTAAAGTCTATCTTTAACGTGTGATAAAATAATCAAGGTCATATGTGATACAGGCTTACAACCTCCTCTGGGGAAGATAAAGTGTGAATGGTTGTTTTCCTCCCTTCAACTTGTGAAGAATTTAAGGACTTCAGGCAGCTAAAAGGCAAGCAGCAAAAACAAAAAAGAAGATGACTATGATTCTCATGTAGTGACTCAAATTTTTTGTATGGTAGAAACGGAGGTCCCGGAATGGTGGGGAGGTCAAATGTATAGATTAATTTGTGGAGAGAAGCATCCAGACTCTTCAGTGTAAGAATGTTCATGTGAGCTCCAGCAGTGCCTCATCTGAGGGTATCTGAAGTCTGGGGGGATGTATGAGGGGAAAGGATCATTTGGTACACGCCCTGCTTACTCTTGTGTGCTTTTCTCCTCACCCATAGACAGCCACTGCTAGAGATCAGGTCTTAAAAGCACTCTCAGCCTGATCCAGTACAGCAATTCCCATCTTGTTATCTCTAGGTAAGCAATGCTTAGACACAGATTTATTTTAATGCATCTTTATCTCAAAAGTGCTGTCAGGCAATTTCTAAGTAATTTGAATAATTCCTTTTCACATCCCCAGTAAGCGATGCCAGGGAGCATTTGCTGTTCAGCATTTGTAAAAATGCTGATCTATAATCAGATAGTAATCTGTTCCTTTGCTGCCTGGAAAGAAAGAAATTGCCATAAATTCATAGCTGTCTCATGAGGGCTGCAAGGATCAAATGCTTTTTGTTTCTCCCTTTCATCCACAATAGCTTCCTTCACAAACTAGCTGCAGTAAGCAGTGGCACAGCAAGTGAATTCCAAATCACTCTGGGCTTTGTTTGACCTAGAAGTCAATATAAGACAGGGACACAACTGCATTATAGCTTCCTTCCCACAACACAGCATTGTTTGGAAGCTGCCCAAAGACTATTACACCACTGACTACATTCTTAGCCTAGTGGGTATCAGTAGCCCAGAAAATTGGTGCCCTCATTTGTTAGTTAGAGAACTTCCCATTTTTGCCCAGTCTCTTAAGCTCTGTTCTCTGTGTAGTACCATCAGAGTCAGGAATCACAGAGATACCCTTATAAACAGACAAATTTTATGTCAAAGAATAAAAATGTTTTTAATAGGAACTTTATAACATTTTTTAATGACTGTTGATGAAATGGAAGACACTTCTTTAAATGTTTGCTTATCTAATGTTCTCTTCCTCCTTCCTTCCCTTGCACCCATGTTTGTCCTCAAATTCAATATAATCAGTCTTGTTATCTTTCAAGCAGTAAGACCAAAATGAGTACATGGTCACTAGAAATAGGCATCTACCATGAGTGTGCATGTTAGTGACAGGTTATATGTTGTCAGTATTATTGTATCAGTGAAAACCTTTGTTCATGGTGGCAAGAGCATTACAAACTCTTCCCGTTCTCTAAAATAGGAACCAGGGCACAAATTCCAGGGTACTAATTGCATTTTCAAGGTTAGGCGCATGCTTCACTGTTTCAGAGCTTAAGACTGTAAGACATAATATTTAATCCTGGCTATCAGGGAAGACAATTTGGGATAATTAATGAAAATTTAACTGTGTAATTGATCTGGCTACTACACAGATTAGGTATTATAGTCCTGACATAAACCTCTCTTTATCTAATGCTGAACAGCCTTTGGGCCTGTTCCAAAGCCCACTGAGGACAGCAGAAATCTTCCCACTGGCTTCAATAGGCTTCCAACCAGGCTGTTTGGTGTTACCTATTTATTTTTATTTTTGTTGAATTTTCTTGCATTTTTACAGTACCTGAACAGCTGCTAATTAACCACATAGGGGTATAATGGAGAACATTTACCAGAAGAGTGGGACGCCGCTGGTGTGGCTTGGGGCAGGAAGCCCACACTTGGCTCTGACAGCAGCTTCCCTGGGGCAAGGTGCCAGGCTCACTTCGGCAGGTCCAAATCCCTGTGAAAGGAGGGAGGAGGGAGGCCCTGCCCTGCTGGAACAGGCTGTCAAACTACTCAGGAAATGGCTTTCAGTCCTGGCCCTGCTTACTGAGGGTTTCTATGAAGATGTTCAACTTTAACATCCAGCCCAGAGAATGGTCCTAAGAGAGTGGGCGGTGGGCTCACTGGCTTCCTTTGCTTTCCAGAGCTGCTGTTTGGACCCCACCCTGTGCAAAATATAGCCTGGAAAAGGAAAGTGGGCTCATAATATCGTGGTGACCTTGCTTCCGGCTTCCTTGCCTTTCCCCGGGCACCCCTGTGAGGCATCATAACAATTGGTGGTGCCCTGGGTTTGTGCTGGGCACGGGGATGTGCAACACCACGTGGAAGAGGCCCGGGCTGAGCGTGGTCTCCGGAACACTGCAGCCACCGGGCTGGGCACAGGGAGCATGGGCTGGGGCTGCTCCCAGGGACACTCTGGCAGCTCAGGCGAGGACCGTCACAGGGCCTGTGGCTGGGCCAGGTGAAGGTGCAGTGTGGGGTATCCCTGTGTGAAGTGCTTTCAGGTGGCTTGTGGAGAAGATGCAGGGATTTAGAGGGACTCCCTATGCTCTGAAATGTGAAATTGTTCCACAGCGCTCCAGATGGGAGAGGAGAGGTACTTTTTACAAACTGATATATCACTTAACTAAATGAAACTTAAATAAAACCCCTGAAATTATGGGAGTTTCTTAACAAAAATATGGCATCTTTGGTGATTGCAGTAATTCTTGCTTTGCAACTCAAAAGTGACGTAAGCCTGTACAAGTACACTGCCATCAGTATGAGGTTTGGAGGGTTGTGTTTACTTCTTCTGACTAGACTTTATAGAAGGCCATAAATGTGTATCACGAATAGAGATCAATTCCTGTCCATGAAAATTTATTAACCCAGTTTGAAGAAGACCTGGGCATTCAATAGCCAACACCATAGATATGAAATATTACTGGGTATCTCCTACGTATATGCACCGAGGTTTCACTTCCTCACTTGAGGATGGAGGAGCAGATTTACAGGTCTCTCAAGAAGACAGATTTAGATGCTGGCATTTACCCAATGTGCACTGTCTGCTAACTTTAATGATGTTTCATTGTCCCTGGCAAACCACAGCTTCCATGGATGACATTTTTGGCATCATCTGAGCACGCAGCAGCACGGTTTCCTAGGGACTAGAGAAAAGGTGAGACTGTGACCTTGTGGATGTTTGAATGAGGCACAAAGTGATGATTCACGGCTCTCTAATTTTAAAAGGAGGTGTCCTGCCTACCAGTGAGCTGGCAACTGTGGTAAAGAAAAGCAGGTATTTAACTTTTCCCATGTTGTCACTGTTTGGTTGTTTTGTCTGGAGACTTCAACTCTGTAGAGGAATTGTACTGAAAGGGTGATTGTATGCATGAATTTCAGATTTAGTACTGCATAAGTCAAATATTTTGCATTTTGGAAGAGGTGGTATCTGAGAGAGAGTGAAAATATTCCTCTTGGAAGGTACTGCTTGGCCTCAGGCCAGCATGTCCTGCAGGAAAGGAGGTGTTCTAACCACCTTTCTTCCATTGCCATTTTGATGTCACAGTTTTGGGGATATTTCTTACAGTTTTCTCTGAGCAAGGTCTCATGTCTTGGCAGACCAAGCAATCAGCTTCCCAAGGTCTGTCTGGTGAGACCTGGCTCTAGAGCACCCATCCCAGCTTCAGCCACAGAGGCTGTGCTGTCTCTGCCTGTAGCTCCCTGCCTGTGGTGGTGCTTTTAATAGCAGCTTACAGCATGTTCCTACAGCTCAAAAATCTCACTGTCCCAGACCACTTCCTTCTTACCATTCTTTTTAATGTTTAAAAACGTTCTCTGGATAACCAATACATTCCTCTCCTAATAAAGCCTAGATGATTCAAGGCACAGAAAGTAAGCTGTAGGCTTTGCACTTCTGGCCTGCCAGATGGAATCCAACACAGATGACTTGTTCTCATCATCAGCTCTCAGAAGGAGGGTGAACTGAGGGCCATTTTCTATTCCCCATAAGGCTTACTACAGTGCCAGCTTTTGCATGATCTACTATGTCTTTCCAGGGGTGGTAACAGGGATTAGGTGTCTCATTAGGCATAGGCATCCTAATAATAGGCCAGGGCTGACTTATGCTAGAGAAAACATTTATGGGGAAATTTGTCCCACTCTGCGCTGACTAGGTCAGGCTGTCGCACAGATAACCAAGAATAGCAGTGCCGTGCAGTCAGTGAGAGTTATGACTCAGAAGGTGTTTTTTTAGCTGAAAAACATTCCTCAGAGTTGTCACTGAACATGATACATGCATGAGGAACATAGCACTAAAATTTGGCCTTTTTGTTTTCCTTGTAATTATTTGCCAACTTACACATTTATTCATGCTCATCTACTACACATTTATTTTTAGAAGCAAGTTTAGTGCCCTTTTGCCCTTGAAAAATCATCTAACAGAAAAAGATATGGAGGAACAAAATAAAGCTATGCATTAACATTGGTTTATAGGCTATTCATGTACTTCAAAACTTTCAAGAATATATAAACAAAATCCTACTCCTTCCTTTCCCATCAAACTCTCCATTTCATATAACAGGTTTTTCATTTGCCCCTATTGCAACTGGCAGGGTGGAAATGAACAGTATGTCTCAAGACAGCAAATATTGTTACAAGTTCTGGGTACCTTCAGAATGGAGGCTGAAAAGCAAATGTTTTAGATGTCTTGGGTCATGTAGGGTCTTGAAGTGTCTGCCTGTGTGATTACAGGTAGTAACTGTGGGATGCTGAGCTATAAACTTGCTCTGAATGCGGAAGTTTCTCCCATTTCTTAGTACTGTGCCGAGTTCTCTGAGTGGTAATAAGTCATATCATTAATGTTGGAAAGCACTAATTATTAATGAATATAAGTTCCTCTAGTCAGCCACCAACAAAAATTCAATACAAATATGCTGTAATTCAGTTTATTGGCTTCAAAGGCTTTGTGAGTCTTATTTGGTTAACAGCATCTTCCCCCAAACACTTTAAAATAAAAGAATAAGTACAGTCAACAGAGTCCCTGGCTTAAGGTGCATGTGACTTTTTAACATAGACCTTAATCCTGGGCACTGAAGCACTCACATGATTATTTAATACAGATTTAAAATACCAAGCAAAGTACATGACTTTGTAATCACTGATTTACTATTTTCTTCTCTTGTACAAGTAAAAAACCAGCACTTTATACACGCAGCTGCTTTGTCTGATCTTCTGGGACATTGTTCGCTGCTGGATAGGAAATGAATTTTATAATCTGGGATTTATTTTCTGCCAAAAAAAATTTTTTTTTCTGATTTCACCCGATACCTATCCTTCCATCATACATTAAACTGGAGAGTGCAAACCTGCTCAAAGCTTTCCTAGAGAACCATCTATAAAATAATGAATATATGAAGAGAGAATATTGAACACGCTGGTTTGCATTAGCACATGAACCACGTTGAGGTTTTTAACATGCTTTGTGACATGTTTCTGTTCACACACCCGAGTACTTGAAGGCGCAGTAGGAGATGAGGGGACGTGCCCGCGGCTTCCACACAATGAAAAGGCAGTGACACTACACACCCAGAAGGCCCTGCAGACAGCCTTGCTAGCTGCAAGTGCCATCTTCTTGGGCACCTGGGCAAAGGGAATTACACACAAAATGTCTGTAAACACAGGAGTTGCCTTGAAATACAGACCAAAGTCCTGTGCTGACAGATAAGGTTAATGTAGCCTCCAAAGACTGTTTTTAGGGTCGGTGTGTCTGTGTAAGTTCTCACTCGGGTCTGACCTGAGGAGATCTTTATCCCGGATGGAAATTATAAGGAACAGTGATATAGGCATGTCTGTTGGACATTCAACTTTGCAAATTCTTGTCTTTTCACGGCAAACTACCTCAGAGGTTTTCAGTCTCATTGCCCCAGGAGATTTTGGGGACAAGCACTGTGTGTGCAGTATGTTCAGAAAACACGTGGGCTGACCTTGTTCGTGGCTTTTTAAATGTTCCTTTACATCCAAAAGCTATTGTTGATTTTTATGATTTAATCTAATTCTTTCACTTGCTTTCCCAAACTGCTCTCTTTCTGTGAGACTTTGTGAATATCTATCACATATTGGTGGACCGTTCAAATACACTCTTAATGAATACTGTTTCAAAACGCACCAGTACACACAGTAAATAGAAACAGAGAAACAGAGAAAGGACAATACCTAGATTTGTCATACTGGTAGGCATAGTTGATCTTTCAATACACACTGTGGCTTCAGGAGCCTGGGAAAGACTTGGCTAGAAATAATAGACAAAATATTAAATATCAGGGTTCTTTTTATAATAGAGCTTTCAGTACAATGAGACTCATACAGTCCATCAATGCTGTCATGCAACACTCTATTTATATGTATGTAAAAGTAGAGTTTGTCTAGCTTTTGTGTTTATGTAGTCAATCAGCTTTCTTTGCACATCTTTTTTTAAACTTTACTTAAACATGTTTATTATTTTGCTCCTCTGTTCTTAAAACTGCCTCCCCCAGAGTAATATTAATATCTCAGAGCCTCAGTTTCATAAAAAAAAACTCCAAAACATCAGTGAAAAACAACAACCAAATAACCAGTGATCTATTAGCAGAGAAAGCTTGAAAATGTGATTGCTGACAACGTAACGACCAGATCTAATGAAAGGGCTGTGAAGTACTTTGGTTTTGGACAGTTTCTTAGGCATCCACATGTTTGGGGCTGATGAAAATGAAATAATGAGGGCTAGTTAAGCATTTCTGAGAGCTGGGATTTCTGTGCAATGGCATGCAACATGTGCTAGATCTGCACTTCAGGAAATCTCCCTTCCCCTAAGGTGGCATCGGGTCTGTCGTTAACCTCTTCTGCCTCTGTACTACATAAAAGACATCTGGCTCTGTTAAAACATCCGGCTGGAGAACAATATTCCAGTTTCCTCCAACAACATGTTGCCTCAGAAGTCTTTTAAAATAGTTTATAAAATTTCCAATAGACACAGCAAACCAGTAAGATGAGAACTTCAGAAAATCATCAAAAGCAAACTAGGAAATGAAGCTTTTAAAAAAATATGGGGTATGAATGAAGACTGTCTATGCACTTTTTTGTGTAAAGAGGATGAAAACATTTTGTAGTTGGATAAGGTGGAGCCTGTCAATTTACCACTAGCGCTGCCTGCTTTTAGTAATAGCAGCTCCATGTCCAACAACTGATGTGTCATACACATTGTCTTCATTTTTTCTACAAGTGACAGCAAAGTTTGTCACAGATTTTTACCTTCATCACCTCCTAAATACATTTGGGTGGTGTCTGTCTGTGGATAATATTGTACAAAGTATCCCTCTTTGTCCTGTGCTGACATGGCAGCATTCAGAGATATCAACAGCAGAACACTACAGTCAAGTGACATAACACATAACACTGGTGACATCCTACCTGAGACTCATTTCACCAGACTCTGGATTTTATACTCTGGATAGGCTAGAAGAAAGGGATGCCATCCACAGGGACTGGGACAGGCTTCAGGAGTGAGACCACAGGAAGCTCATGAGGTTTAACAAGGCCAAGTGCAAGGTGCTGCATCTGGGTCAGGGCAACCCCTGGCATCCACACAGGCTGTGGATGAACAGATCAAGAGCAGCCCTGCTGAGACGGACTTTGGGGTGCTGGTGGGTGAGAGGCTGGACATGACGCAGCAAATGGACTTCTGCAAATGTTGTTTTTATTTTCATCAAAGCATTTTTACCTTTTCAGTTATTAGTAGTGTAAGTTTCTTTCACTCTTTCACTGAACTTTATTTTCAAGCTGCCATAATCTGAAGTTTGTGGCCTCTCCAATTTAATTCAAAGCTTCTTTCTTCCAGGAAAATTTGGTAATAAGGAATCACCTTATTCTCTCTATTCTCTCCAGAGTTCACAGGGATTTGTTTTATATTCATGTGTGTAAGCTACCACATATGAAATTCCACACTCTCAAAAAGGCCTGCACAAAAATGAAGGCAAATCTATATACACAGGAAGCCATCCAAGCTGTTGGATCATATTTCTAACTACTACCTGAGAGCTCTGTGAGAAAATTCACAAAAAGATACAACATAAAACACCAAGTCCTATCCAAGTGAAATCCCTGAAATCCTTAGCACAAGATGCCCAAACTTGTCATCTTCAGAGTCTGTGAGAGGGAAACCTGAGACAAGGAATGACCTGCAGCCAATAAGGCAGTGCACAGGTGAGGCAAAGTGCTTAGGTACATTGTCTGGACAGAGGAGAAACTGGCTGAAACTCTAAAGTGAAGTATGTTGGAAAGTGTAAAACCAGTGTTGAACGTAAGTGGGATCTTTGGAAGATCTTTGGAAGTGGGATCTTTTCTGCCTTTTCCTGTTCAGTAAGAGTATTTTTAAATGACTGATTAATGATTTTTTCCTCTGAGCATTTTCAGTCTAAACTTTTTAACAAATGCGGCCATCATTTTTAATATTATTTTTCTTTTTCTGATTGGAGAACATTCACAGGACAAAAACCAGCATGGTGTATTTCACCAGATTTCATACAAAAATTTTTAATGTCGAACCAAAAAAAGTGTTCTTATTAAGCATTTATAAATAGCTTTTATTTCCTGCTTAAAAACATTGCATGGAGTTACTCCTCCACCATTCATCCATCTTGGGTTTCATGCCTAATGTAGAAATAAATAATACATGTGCTGGATTTTATATGTTGGAGCCTTCCGTTGCCTGAGGGCTGGATTTCCTGCTATTGTTTGCCACAGGTGACTATGTGCACTCAATTGCCATGCTGAAGACCAGTGTTGTCTGAGGTGCTTTTTGGCCCAGTACCTACAGAGCCAGACTCCAGAGCACGTCCTTTTGTTTGGATTGATAGCAGAAAAATAGAAAATACTCTTTTCACTGAAAGGATTTTCTTCCTTCACTTTGAAATCAATTCAACTTTTTTATGTGTTTAAGAGCTAATTCCTTAAGTGTCTTGAGAGACAGATTGTCATGCTGACTGAAGTGGAAAAGAAAAGCAGTGAGCTTTCTATGTGTTCAAACAACAAACAAATCAGTGCAAGGTGCTGTGGTTATGGGTTCTCTACAAAACGACATGTGAAACAATTTTCCCCTCTGCATCTTGACACGCCATCTTTTTCACCTGTCTGCCACAGCTACCATTCACTTGTGGTGCCCAAATTCTCATGTTCTAGTTTCCACCTCTGTGAGTATGACTCGGCTGTCCTCAGCGAGTCTGGTTGTGAAAATGGCACAGTAAAAAGCAGTTTGCCTTCCTGTGGATACTCAAAATCAGATCAGACCTGCTCAAGAAGATGACAGAACAGCAAATGTTGTGCTGGTGGTAGGGAAGAGGACATGTTGTCTGCCAAACCTAGTCTGCTCTTTTTCAAAATGAGCATCACTTCCCAGATACTGTGATTGTGGTAGCTGTGATTAGCAGCTGCCAGTGGTTGCTTGTTACATTTTTGGATATTCATCCACTTACGTGCTGTAATTTGGCTCTGCCAGCAAGGGAGTGGACCCCACTGTTGGAAAAACCCCAACAGAAATAAGTTCTGAAAAGAAGAAAGAAATCGTTGCAGTGAGGTTCTCTGCAAACCTCCCCTGAAGGCAGCCTTGGCCCGTGGAAGAATCAAGGAGACGATATTTGATAGATGTTTTCAGATTTTATTCCCCCATCCGCACATGGCCGGAGCCCAGCATGGACTCCCACCACAATTGCTCCCGAGAACAACCTCAGAACAACTGCCTGAGTGTCCCGTGGACACCCCCCTAAGTACAGGACTCCCGTGGGCTGCATTCAAAGTGACCAATAGGGGACAGGATTTGGGGTACACCTGACCAAGGAACAGGGAAGGGGAAACCCTGTGCACCGCCAAGCATCCACCTATGCCCATTTCCCCCACAGGGAGCACCTCTTCAAGGAATCATTTTTGTGAGGACAAGTGTGCAGCCTGGCCATTGTGAATATTCTCCAGCGCATGGAAATTGCTTGTACTTACTTCAGCATCTCTCTCAGTTACAACCAGTTGATTCCAAAAGGAGCAACTTTTCCTCCATTACTATCTAGCTGCCACATAGCAGTAAATCTGCCTTCTTAGAGACATATATGATACCCTGGTTCCTCGTACTATAAATTCCTTGGAACAGAAACTATTTTCTCTGTCAGTACAGTTTAGTTAACCTCTTCTGCCTCTGTGCTACTAGCAAAGGCTGCTAGTCCTGATTTCATCGTATTGTTGCAGTTGTATTACAAATGTCATTCACATTTAGCCAGAAGATCTGATAACAGATTGTTCTGCTTTCATATTGCTAGCAACAAGATAACTCCATCAGATAAAGCATCCTTTTCAGGAATGTTTGTTTAAATTATTATCCTGTACTTTTTGTCTTATTAGTGTAGGGGCTGGTCACATCCAAGAGAGAAAATAGGAAGATATTTGGAGGAAAAAAATCACACATTTTGATGGAAAACAGCATCTTTTCTATAAAAATTGTAGATGAAGTTACCAAAAGGATGAAGACTGTTTTACAGTCTGTGGACCAATATCAAATACACAAGAAAAGGAAAGAAAACCCAGTGTTCTTTTCAATTAACAGTGTAGGCTATTAGAATTAACAATAAATATTTTGGAGTCTTTTTTCTTTTCCACAAACTCTTACTAAGCTTACTTTTTAAAGAGTTCTTAGGGTTTTTGTAAGACCAAAGACCAGGCAGAAGTCATAGAAAAGCCTCAGAAGGAAAGACTAAAGATGTGTAGTGATATAGTCTTGCTAAGCCTTCAGGGTCACCTCTTCCACATCAGTCATTGCACAGGAGTCAATCACACTAATTACTGCATTTTAAGTGTATTTCCTAGGCTAAGAAAGGAAAACTAATGGATTGCTTGGGTTAACTATGGAAAACAGATTTATGCTCTCTTTCTCCCACACATTTAGATGCTAAAGAAGATACTTGAGGGTTTTTGTCTTCTGGCCATGTCCTCTCTTTGTCACAGTTTGAGGGACTGGGTTTGCAAACAGTAGGAGTACATCAACTCTGTGTGTCTGTTTGTTTGTGTGTTATAAGAAGGATGTGTGCGGAAAGCCATGTGAATTGCAAAGGGTAGTGTCATCGTTTACAAGTTATTTCCTTTAACGAGTACTTCTATTCAAATCCAGATGGGGCTTGGAGAATTTTCTGCTATTGAAAAAAGACTTCCCTTCCTCTTGGCTGTGGTACATCCTTGCACCACACCTGGGAGTGACGCTGGTCACATTTCCATTGCCTGGCTTTGGATCTGAATGTTCCACCATGTGATCACAATGTGGATGCTCAGCTCAAGTCCCTGAGGTGATGTTCCCCTTTTCTCTGGGACATAAACATCATGCTGTTGTTGAACTCCAACATCATTTCCATGTTTTACCCTTTCCCCATCTGCTGAAGATTCTCTCCACAGATTTATCAAGAGAAGAGAGAATCTCTTGAGAGAATTTCTTGAGAAGAAACTCAATGCACAGACTGCTAGGGAGAGTCCTGAGTAATTTCCTGATGGAAGGTCTGAAACGAATCATGAGAATCTTGTTTCTAATTTTGTTACTGCTTTGTGTGTAGAAAAACTGCAGTATTTTTAGAAACAAATGAGGAACAAAGATTCAAAGTTAGTTTTGCTTCCAGTATTTTGAGTGTTTGTCAGATTCATGAGAGTCTCCTGGGAGCCCAAATTAGGTTATGACAATACAACAGCATATTTCATTTAGTCAAGAAGGACTTTCTAGTTCCTCAGATTCCCGCACATTTTCCTAACATTACAATTGAAAACAATATTAAGCTACTTTGGAGTTACGATAGGAAATTAGCTGGAAAGCAGCCATCAGTACTGCCCAACCACTTAGCCCAAGAAGCAGCACAGGCTGTCGAAACCACTGAAAGAGCAGGAAGCAAGGCAGCATCAAGCAAGACAGCACAAGCATGCAGAGGCAAAAAACCAGCACCGCGTTTAACCACATATGCCTGTATATGATCAGGACCACACTTTCACAGCTGAGTGGAAGGAAACAGGTCATCTCTGCTCATCTCAGTAGATGATCTTCAGTCACGTTAACAGAACTGATCCTGTTTAGAGAACACGGATTGAATTACCCAGCTGGCTATTGTGGTGTGTCACTGGCACACAGTCAGAAATGTGTGAGGGTTTTCATTGCAACACCAGCACACCGCCACTCTCCAGCTGTATGATCCTTGGAGTTCTGACACCAAAGAGAGCTCAGCCACAGACCTGTCAGCCAAAATAGTGGTGAGAGCTACCAAACCTTCAGCTCAGTGAGCTGTTACATGAACTATCAGACAATAAAATAAATCCTTTACCAGGCAGTGAAAAAACCTCATGTTTCTAAGCTGTTATTCATCTCCAAAAGAAGATATTTAAAACAGGTCAGCTAAAGTATTTTCTAAAGGTGATTGTCATTCTCCAAGGACTGTAGTAGGGATGTATTTCAAATGCTGATGTCCATGGTGGGTTAGGGGAAAAGGTCTACACTGCGTCGAGGAGATCAGAGGCCAGAACTCAAGAGAAGAGGAGTGTTAAATTCAACAATTCACTTAGATCCAGATCAAGTAATATAGATGGTGAAACTCGTTGTGAAACCAGGACTTGATTGAGGGATGGCAACATACAGGAAGACATGGCTGAGTCATGAGAGGCAGAACAGGGATGTCTGTCTGGGTTTACTAAATTCAGTGACCCCAAAAAGTGAGGCTGATGCAGATCTCTGCCTCAGGTACAGTCAGCAGCAAGACTGAACTTGTCTGGCCAAAAGGCGCACGTGGCTACACGCAGGCTATGCATACACCTGTATGCATGGCCAGCACAGACTGAAGCACTCAGCACTCAGGCAAACATGGACAGGTTCTGTTCTGTTTCCCTCCCTGCCGACCAGGATGAAGGTGCATAATGGGACATTAAGTTAAATCAGTCATTTAAACAGGTGTGGAAAACACGGAGTTAGGAGAAGAGGCAGAGGACAGCTGATGTGAACTGTGTGTCTGGTAAAAACAGATGTGGGGGCAGCGTGCTGTGAGCAGTGTGGGTTGCCAGGAGGAACAAGCTTGAGCTACAGGTAAAAAAAGAGAAAAGATGTGCTTTCATCCCCTTGTGTTTATGGCTACTCATCTAAATGCTGTGTAGAGGATTTATTTTTTCGGTGATTTGGGGTTTTTTGGCAAAATAGATTCCAAGATGATGTTTCCACCAGAGCAGGATGCTGCAAGCTGCTGAGGGAACCCTGCTGAATCCATCCCTTTCTGGCCTTCCTGGATAGGAATGGATGTAGTCAGGCAGCAGAAACTGCACTTGAAGCCTGAGTGTGGGTGGGCACCTCCCAGATCTTTGTCTGTAAGAGGTGAAGTACTGCAGGTACACTGGGAATGATCTCGCACAGGGAAAGCAAACTGGCTGTGACTGCTACCTGGAGCAGTGCACATCATGATCAGGGGCTATCAATCCCCTCAGCCCAGCCTCAACACTGCAGGGCTTTTTTCAGAGAGTTTTTTTTTGACTGGGCTGATTGCTATCTTCCATGCCGGGTATTTTTCAGGAATTATGTATTCTGCCAGTGGCTGGGGATAGTCCCTTATCAGTCTGTCTAGATGAGCTCTGCCTCCAGAAGTTGCCTAGTAGATACCCAGGAGAGGTTGACAACAGTAGAGGTAACTGGATTTTTCTGAGCAGCAAGAAATAATCTTGGACACTTCACTTTAACTATTATCACTTTAACTATTTTTTAAGATATTCATTCTGAGAGTACAGCCTTACATCAAAATTATAAATCATATTGATGCCCCTGTGCTGACGACCAGGAACTCTCAGAGGGGTTTCCAAGCTGGTTTTAGATGGAAGAGCTGTTGTTGACATGGAGCTTGAGAATACCTTTAGTCCAACACATCTTCTGCCTCAAAGTGCTCATAGGTACCATACAGGCAGCTTATGAGAATTCAGAGCTTATGGATTTCAGGGCGGAACTCTAGAGTACAGTTAAAATTAAGTCCAAAAGTACATTCTCTAATAGTTTTCACAGGTTCCTATGAGTAATCTGAAATTTGTATTGAAGAACAATACAGCAATTCTTTCCTGATCCTAGAAAAAACATTGGGAAGATGACACTTCACAGAATACAGAATATTCTGAACTGAAAGGGACCCACAAGGATCACCGAGTCCAACTCTTGAGTGAATGGCCAATACAGGGATCGAATCCACAACCTTGGTGTTATTAGCACCAGGCTCTAACTAACTGAGTTAATCACCACCTCATCCATAATGGTGTCAGGGTGATAAGCATAGTTTTTTCAGTAGACACAGTGTCTCCTACTTTGCAAGCATTTCACCAATTCTGAAACAATGAGAGATTTAAGATTCTTAGGTAATTTCAGCTTTTCTCTCTCCCTCTGTCTTCTTTTTTTTCTTTCCTCTCCAACTGTCTAACACCCAGCTGCTTTTATACCTTGGACAATGGAGTAACTTCTGCCGATATGTTTCAGGTACAAGCAACTTTAATTTCCTATTTTTATGACAAAAATAATTAGAAAATGTAAGTAGTAGTGCTCTGAGTATTCTACTCTTTTGCTGTAGTTCTTGTTCAAATTGCCTCTTCTTCGTGAACTGAGCTGTTGCCCTGTGAAAGTATGTACTTGTGAAGCTGAGGAGAGGTGTACTGAATGATGACTCTCACAGCAGGTACTGCAGAGGTGAGTTAATCTCTGCTGCGCTGACTCCACGACAGTTTCAGAGGTGGGGAACGGGACCTTGGTCCTGTGTCCCTGGATGTGTCTAAACCATGTGTACCAATAGGTTGTTCTATGTGTGTGTAGTTCTACATTTATTGCACCACTTACCTATCCACTGGGGTGCCAGTTTGCTGTGCCAGTTCAAGCCTTCTGTGCCCTTGACCAGTCTCACTTCCCTGAATCCCTTCTCCCTAGTAATTTCACATTTCCATTTAAATAATGTTTTTTGGGCCTCACTGCTTTTCTCTGAACTGTCTCCACTGATCCATTCATCTTGCACGTCATTGCCCAGAACTGCGAATGCATCACAGGAGTTTTAGTAGAGTCAAGCAGAGCATGCAGATAACTGTAGCTTGCTGGCTATCCTCTGGACCATGCATCCCAACAGGATGTTTGTCTTTTTTTGGTAAGGCCACATTTGCCACTCACTTTCAGTCTGTGATCTTCTGTAAAGCCCCAGTGTTTGCTCTAGTTCTTGCTTGATCTCCATCTGGTATTTGTGCTTCTGCTTATATTGCCTAGTGTATTTTTTCCCTCTTAAATGTCCCTCTGCCTTTCCAAATTATTTCCTGGGTTTATTGGGATAATTTGAATTTGAATCCCGCTCTCTGGTATGCTTTCATCTCCTCTCATCTCTGCACACTCCACAAATAATAACGTGGTTTTTACTGAGGAGATTGAACAGGACTGGACCAGCACAAATACCCATGATATCTTCTTCCACTTTGAATCACTGGCTGGTGAAGTATGGTTTTTGCATCAGTTTTTACCATCTCTGTAGCAGCAGGCTACATTATCTGGCCTAATTTATAGCATGTTTATGGACATAGAATCATAGAATAGCTTGGTTTTGAAGGGACCCTGAAGATCATCCAGTTCCAACCCCCCTGCCATGGGCATGGACACCTTTCACTAGACCAAAGCCTCATCCAACATGGTCTTGAACACTCCCAGGGATGGGTAATCCACAACTTCTCTGGGCAACCTGTTGTGGTGCCTCACTACCCTCACAGTAAAGAATTTCTTCTTTATATTCAATCTAAACCTGTCCTCTTTTATTTTAAGGCCATTTTGTCCTGTCACTACATGCCCTTGCAAAAAGCCCCTCTCCAATTTTCTTGTAGGCCTCAGATATCTTTGGTTGTATTGTTAAAACCTTCCAGAAGTCATCAGAGGTGACTACTTCTGTTTTCCTTCCCTCCACAAAACTTGTTACCCTGTGAGAGGAAAATGAGATTGGTTTGAAATGCCTTATCCAGAGAGGCCCC
>VYZQ01035731.1:15460-25820 GCA_013400655.1 Mystacornis crossleyi | reverse complement strand
CCTTTGGACCTTCTGGCAAGCAACCAAAAGCCATAAGGCAGAACACCAAGATCCTCAGCTTTGGGTAATCATACTCTTCTTGCTACATCCTGATTGCCCTCACCCCTCGCCTGACCTCAAAACAGCAAGCTGCTTTGAATAAGTGAATATGGGTGGGGATTGGCAGTGGGCATTCTCTATGCCTGCTGCTCGCTCTCCACCTCTAGAACTCCAGCCCAGTTTTGCTCAGCTCATGTCAACAGGAATCCAGCTTCCTCATAAAGAAGGGATATGGTTTGAAATAGTGTATACTGCACCATAAATAAATGCTGACAGTCTCTTTTTCCTGTGTGACTAGTGCATGCTCTGCCTATGGCTTACTCTCTTACAATGTCTAGCTGCATGGCTGGGGAATTAGACTGCCTTCTAGACTAATCAAAAAGTCAATATACTCCTACTACCTTTTAAAGGTTAACCTGCCTTCAAAAAGCAGGGCTCAAAGCAGACATCTACAGAGAACCAAGGCCAATTAAGCCCACAGAATCCTCTAGGTTGCTTTTTTGTCTTTCAAAACATTAGTTCCATGACCGGTTAAAGATTTNGTGCTCTTTCAAAACATTAGTTCCATGACCGGTTAAAGATTTTCCTTTTTCCCCTTTTTTCCTCATGTGTTTTTTTCCCTCTTCATTTCTTTCCTTTTCTATTCATCCTCGGCTCCATGACCTCTAGTCACTGCATAATTTAATTTCTGTTCCCCTTTAACCTTTATAAAGTCACATGAACCGTGGGGCAGGTGTTCATGGAAGGATTTCTTTTTCCATGCCAAAAGCATGCGAAGGTTTCTTCCTTACTTAACAATGTGAAAAAGATGTTTTGATTATAGAATCACAAAATGGTTTGGGTTGGAAGGGTCCTTAAAGGCCATCTAGTTCCAGCCCCCTGTCATGAGCAGGGACACCTTTCACTAGACCAGGTTGCTCAGGGCCCTATCCATCCTGGCCTTGGACACTTCCAGGAATGAGGCATCCACAGTTGTTGAGTGCACTACAATATTAGAGGTAGTGTCGACCTGTTCAGTCCAGTTATAGTAACCCTGATCTTCCTTAGGTAGGTGCTGGGAAGAATGCATACAGATGGGCAATTTCTATCTAAGGTCATACCAAGGAATTCTCTTCCCCCTGAATTCAGGATAGATGATGACTCATGCGCTGGAAGGGTCCAAAAGGGGTCAGAAGGAAAGAATAAACCATTACCCAAGAGCAAGCTGGTTCCTCTGTCCTGCTCTAAGGATTAAGCAACCCCAAACTGAAGTAGGAAACTTGTGGTACTTTCTGCTGTGCTAGAAACAGCTTTCTAGTGTCATGTGGTACTTACAAGATCTGTAAGGTATCCTTCTGACTCCTGCCAGACCAGGATGAAAAAAGAGATCAATATTTCTGCAGCATGCACAGGCAGTGTCAGCTGCTTCTTTACCAGAACTGCTGCAGGCTGTCACTGCCCTCGCATCCTCCCTTAACAGCCAACTGAGCCATTTCTGGTGATCTGGCATCTCCACAAGTTAGCAACATGCTTATAGGAATCTCCAGGCTTTTAGGCTGTGGAGATGGTTTCAGATCCAGACCCTGATGCTGTCGAGGTTCCCTCCAAATATTTTTCACACAGTCCTTCATGAATTATTTAGCACACTTCAGCACCAAATTTCCATGGCAGCCAGACAAGACAGTATAGTTGACTCCTGGAACTGTCTTACCAACAAGTAAGAAGACAGCAATGAAAATATTACCTTTGCCGTAATCAATTGCTTTAGTTGCAATGGACTATGGAGAAACAATATCCAGCAAATGACAGAGCTGTGAAATATTACCGGGGACCACTTATTCCCTCACCCTTCCCTGCCTTTCATAAGATGACATGGTACAGTTTCCCTGGCTGCAGGGACTGGGGTGAAGGGGAGCAAGGCAAAATAACTATTCTGCAGGTGGGCCCAGGTGTGGCTTGCACTGCCTTACAATCCATGGATGTGTCTACTTGAGCGTCTTAATTTTTATCAGAAACGTGCTTTTGAGGGAAATCTCCCAATGGCCTGAGCTCTCCACATCTTGATTTTCATTGTGGAAGTGTTTGGGGTACATGGACAGGGTGATATTTGGGTTAAACTAATCTGAAAGCTGTGATCTCTTGGAGAACACCTAATGAGCACCAACCTTTCTGGGCATCGAGTTGGCAACAGCTAGTCCAGAGTACTCCTCAGGACGCATATAATGGGCTGTCAGGTTCTTGGCATAAAATGTTGTGGTGTCCAGATCATTTTCTCTTGCACCACACCACTTGCTAATTGACTCNCTTGGAGAACACCTAATGAGCACCAACCTTTCTGGGCATCGAGTTGGCAACAGCTAGTCCAGAGTACTCCTCAGGACGCATATAATGGGCTGTCAGGTTCTTGGCATAAAATGTTGTGGTGTCCAGATCATTTTCTCTTGCACCACACCCCTTGCTAATTGACTCTGGCAGCTACCACAGTACCTAGAAGCTACTCATAAGTACAGAATCCGTCTTCCCAAGTGAGATAGAGGCTGTGATAGATGGCACATTTAGGAGAGCACATTACATAGATTAATTCCCCTAGATGGTAAAGATCATTCACTTCATCCTCTTAAATGTAATTTATGTGTCTAATTTTAAAAAAAGATAAAGTGACTGGTAACAATATATTCCCTCATCATTCTAAGGCAGAAATTCAAACACTATAAAATGGCCAAAAACTCTAAGACAATTAATTTCTGCCCTCTTACTCTCCAAACACCCTCCAGAATTTGCAAATAAACTGAATTCGTGTTTTGCCAGGACACCCAAGGGATGCACATCAGTGTGGGGACTGAGAAGGGACATTCAAAGTCAAGGTTCAACTCAGGCTGTTTCTACACTAGGTGCCTCTTTCCCTTTGAGTACATCTGGGCTTCAGACACTGAACCTTTGAATGCTGTACAAAGAAATGCATCATTAGTGTTATTGACTCTTGCCTTTGCTAGAATCTCACACAGTGTAGTTCACGTCACTGATTCACAACAGTTTGCATTGCCAGGAAGCTTCAATGACGTGCTTAATTAGGCAAATCCACCCTGAGCTAATCTAGAAATAGGACCTGTGTAAACAGCAGAAATTTAGGCTTGTGATTAATATAGCAAATGTAATTCTGCAATGTAATTTAAATTATATGTATGTCGTATCATAAATCTAAGTGCTTCCGAAGTCTGTAGGCTTCTTGCCAGCATTAATTTTGGTAGAAAGTGAGAAATATTTCTCTCATGTTTGATTGCTTTTCAAACTCCAGGTCTGATATACTCTCAGAAATTTGTCCTAGTCTACAGTCTTGTGACATTCACTAGAGCTTAAAAATAAAAATTTATGTCTATGCATAGGTTGCTTACGTAGGTGAAATACTTTACAAAAGAACATGAGCTATTTCAATGTTTAAAGCTTTTTGTTAAGGCAAACTAAGGCAAAATTATGTTCAATTACCTTGACACTAACTTATGAAAATATATTAAATTTTAAAGATTGAAAATAGAAACTTTTTTTAAATTTTTCAATATATAATGCATACAAATGTGCACTGAAAAATATTCCCATGAAGCAGACCTCCCATATTAATCACTCAGGGAAGAACTGATTTTCCATTTCATAGAAGTATAAATCTAGAGATCAAAAGCAAAAATTCATATAAAAGTTGTTAAATCCCAAACACTGCTTAGTAAAGATTACTGATACTATATTAATTGTCTGATGCAGAACAGACTCGTACTCATGTCCTTTTAGACAGCATGATGATGACAGAAGTTTGTGCCATCTCAGATTCATGGGATAAGGCATCAAATTATTTTATGGATATGGTCTCAGTATGGGACCATGATGCATTTACCCATTGTTCGTATTTTATTTTTTTATCAATCTGGAGTTTAAACTGATTGAACCCAGGAGGTGTCAGGGAGAGGCAGATCATAAAAACATAAAGTCATAGAATGATTTGGGTTGGAAGGGACCTTCGAAGATCAGAGGAGATAGAATCTTCTGCTAACTCTGGCCAACAGTGATAAGCCAATATTGCTAGCTATTTTAAGATTTGAGGATAAAAAATGAAGTTTCGGTGACTGTGCTTAGATATCATGGATTTAGGTTTTAAGTTATCAGCTGGATTTAGCTTCTTCCGAATTTGAAGATACAACTGAACTTTCTCACAAGCACAAAATGTCTTCTTTTAAATTCTGGTTTTAATGAAGTAACAGGAAAACAAAAAGAAAAGGAAGAATTGAAATAGTATCAGTAAATTAGACAGCTACATCAGGATTGTGTGTAAAATTTAATTCCTGCAAATGATTGGCAGTCAGAGTCTGGACTCACTACACAATGCTTTCCCAGTAAAGGACCTGCTGGGGCACAGCTTCCACTCACCAAGACTGGCAGCTGTGGAGCACCTGTGGAACCCACACAGGATCTGCTGGGAGTGCATGCACACACACACAACCCTCTACATTTCTAGAAAACGCAGTGGGTGAGATTGGGACCAAGGATGTGAGTCTGTGTTCTGCAGTGTGGATGCAACCCACGTTCCACATTCTTTAATATGTCTCCAGGGAATAGGAAAGCTAACACAGATGTAAAAAGGGACCACCAGTTGTCTCACTTTCTCTAGCCTGCATATTCACCTGTTTAGTGTTGGCTGGTGTCATCAGGAAGGGTGAGTGAATATTCATGATCAGAACCTAAGAGGTATCAATTCTGATCCTGCAGTGCCTCCAGATGAAGCAGCTGTAGGTAATGATCAAAAGAAGCAACATAATCACTAGCTTGTTGCTAGGATTGGGCTTTTTCTTTCCTTTTCATGATTTTTAATTAGTACATCTATCCTGTTACTTAGCATGGAAATGGTACCAAAATTCTGAAAAAACAAAGCCTTATCTCTTTGAAAAATAAAAACCATTAGTCCTGCACAGCTGATCTGACAAGGTGATTACTCAGATAATACAGTACCTTCCTGCCACCTTGTGGCACTGCAGGGTTTGCAACTCCCTGTTATATTGTATAACTTTTATTTCAAATTAAGTAAACAGTTTTTAAGTTTCAAATGTCATCTAGTTAAACAACACGCGCACACACACACACACACACACACACACACACACATATTCTGAGTGAAATCTTGGTCCAACTAATAGCAGTGTCAAAACTCCTGCTGATTCAAAAAATTTCCAAACTGTATTACTTGTATTAATTTCAATGTCTTATTATATCAAAAATGAAAACAAATTGAAACTAAATAACATAAAACTGGGTTTCAGTTTAACAGATTAAATTACTGTTATACTGATATAATCTGCAGTTATATATGAAATAATAATGTCGCACTTGTATTATGAATTAATTTATATTTTTCATTTGGGATGCTTTGTTGTTTTTTGAAATAGCTGCCTCCTTTTTCAAGTCTGTCTGAATAAAAGGGAAGCTGCATCTTTTATATGACTGCAGGCAAGAGCCTGCTAGGGCTTGTTCAGTGTTTACTTATTTTTCTATAATAAAGGAACGTATGGGATTGTGCTACTGTCCAATTTGCTACTCCTGCTTTTAGGCTGGAATCACCAACTCGGTCTTTGAGCATGGATGCACCACGAGGAATTAATATCAAAGCACAAGCTGGGAATATTGAAGCTCTTTCCCAGATGGATATCAAACTACACAGCAGCGATGGTGTGGTGAGTACAAGCCCTTCTTTTCCATAACTGTGGTTGATCTTCTGTGTGACTATAACTTCAAGTCTTTTTTTTTCAAGTCTTGTTAATTCCTCAGGTTTTAAGTGGCAGGATATTAAAATTAATAGTGCCAATAATAAAACTTTTATGTATGTAAATAATACTTCCAACAGACATAATGTTGTATTATCTTAGAGAGGTGCTTTCTAATAAATTTTGGATATTGCTTAGCTCCCCACTAGCACAGTGATCCCCAGGCACCCCAGTAGGGAATCTNACCTGTCCTGGCAAACTCCTACACTTGGCCCAGCAGCAGACACTCAGCCCCAGAGTGGCAAAATTGAGTGAAGCTCTGCAGACATCATTAGCAGCAGGCAACATGCAGCAGCCTATCTATCCCCTCTGCAAGGCTGTACTGTGCCAGTTGTCCACAGAGGAACTGCAGACCAACTCATGTCCATCCTTAACAGCTGGCTCGGCAGTGAGGCCTCAGCACTCAGGCCAGGACAGACCTGGGTCCAGCAGCAGTGCCTGTTTCTTGCTGTTCTGTGCATGGGCAGGGACCCTGTCACTATCTTATATCCTAGAGTGAATTGTGCTGGAAGGGACCTTGAAGATCATCGAGGTCCAACTTCCCCTGCCATGGACAGGGACACCTTCAGCTAGACCTGGCTACTGCGAGCTCAATCCAACCTGGCCTTGAACACTTCCAGGGATGGGTCATCCGCAATTTCTCTGAGCAACCTGTTCCTGTGCCTCACCACTAGAAGAAATTCTTTTATATATTTAATCTAAATCTATCTTTTCTCACTTTAAAACCAGTATCCCTGGTAAAGAGTCCCTCCCCAGCTTTCCTGTAGGCCCCCTTTAAGGTCTGGAAGGCTGCAGTGAGGTCTCCCCAGAGCCTTCTCTTCTCCATGCTGAACAATTCCAATTCTCTCAGCCTTTCCTCACAGGAGAGTTGCTCCATCGCTCTGAGCACCTTCATGGCCCTCCTCTGGACTCACTTCAGCAGGCCCATGCCTTTCTTACCGTTCTGTGCATGGGCAGGGACCCTGTCACTATCTTATATCCTAGAGTGAATTGTGCTGNGATGTGATTGATTTTCTGGGCTGCGAGCACACATTGCTGGCTCATACGTAGTTTTTTCATCCATCAATAGCCCCACATCTTTCTCCTCAGGGCTTCTCTCAATCCATTCATCACCCCGCTTGTATCCATTTTTGGGATTTCCCCAGCACAGGTGCAGGACATTGCACTTGGCCTTGTTGAACTTCACGAGTTCTCTGCTAATGAAGAGGGTGGGCACCAGTTTATCCCTGCCCTGTGTTTATGTCTGCCAAGAGCTTAGGGCGTAGAGAAACTTTGTATATAACAATTCCTGGATATAAGGCCATTCTTAAGCCTCTGCCTAGCCAAATTCAACTTGTCTCATGGCACATTACTGCTTTATCATCTCTAACAAGCCCATTTGTCCTGCTTTTTCCCTCACAGCTTTTGCTCGATGCTGAAACTGTGCGACTGCCCAAGTTGCCTGAGGGTGCAAGGGGTGGATCCGGGATTTCTCAGGGGCTCTATGAAATCTGCGTGTGTCCAGATGGAAAGCTCTACTTGTCAGTGGCCGGCGTGGGCTCCACTTGCCAAGAATACAGCCGGGTCTGCCAGTGAGGCACCTGGAAAGGCCGCACACCCCCTTGCGCATCTGAGTTTTGTATTACTGCTGAAGAGCATTACTGAAAGCATATTTTTCAGCATTTTAAAAACAAAATACTTCCATTTAGGAAACAAATCTACATCTACAATTCTGGAATACAGGGTGTAAGGGGAAGAAGAGCACAAATGACATTTCCACTTCAGAAGAATGACTTGAATCAAATTACATGTTTTATCAGTAACACTCGGAAAACAGCCTTACAGAGAGCATAAAAAAATAAATATGTTTCCTTGCTGAACTATTATTCAGTCAGATGATTATGTCATTGTTCATATTTTTGAGATCCGTGGGTTTTTCTCTCACTACATGTAAACAGTTACTGTATTAGTGGGTGAAATTAAATTGAGGGAACTACTTGAATTATTTGTAAGACAAAGCATTATTTGGAGAATTCAGAAAGTGCCAGAAAATGGTCTATGCAATTTTGTTCTTGCAATAACACAAGATAGAAAAATGCGGTGTTTGTATAAGTTCTGTGTAAAAGGTGTTAATTTGCTAGTAGCTTTCTATTTTAATTTGGCAACATATATGCTGATTTGCTTATTACTGAAATTCATATAAAAATAATGCAAACTAATGCAAAAAGCTCCAGAAGTCATTAAGGCCTCCCTGTGTCTCAAATCCATTCACTATACAACAGAGAAATATGTTAGTATATTTTATAATAGCAATTGTTTGTTCTACTGCCTGTACTGTCATATTCATTTAAATCGTTTTTTATTTTAGGACATGCTATTTCAACAAGGCAATCTGTTGTGCCAGCTGGACTAGTAAAAAGAAAAAAAAAATGTATCTTCAGATTGTCTGACACAAGGAACTACTTGGGCAGTGGGAAAAAATGTTTTTATGCAGCCCACAGATTTCAGTTAAGAGGAATATTTCATTTCCATCTGAACCTGTTGACTAGTATTTCTGATCCTGTCGGAGTGGGACTCCATCACAAACAGAGAGAGTAAAACTGCTCTTTATTATTTTTTACGTTAGAACTTTGGATACAAAATAAATGCTTGCCAGAGCTGACAAACCATTTATTAGCCTTGTAAAGAAACACAACTGCAGACCCGTTCCACTGTACAGTGTTGCACTGAACACAAATAAATTGTTTGCACACCTCTGGGTAGCAAGATTTGTATTTAGTAGTCTTTTGTTTAAACCTCATGTGTTTTCAATTCCTTTGATGCTGTTTTGTATACACTTGGTGATCCAGGAAGGAGCTATCACATAGTACCTTGGTGTCTATTTACAGAAGGATTTTAACCCATAGTGTTAGTAAACCACGAATATCCACGTTTTGGAAAAAAAATTAATCATCATCCTTAAAACAGGAGAATCAGAACAAAATAATTACTAACTTTTTAAAAACTTGCTACTTCAGCTCTGGTGAACAAGGGAAGAAAACCAACACTCGGATGAGATCCCAGGTACACGGAAAAGGAAGAGCTGAGGAAGAGTCCCCAGTTAACATTTTCCACTATTATTGCGGTAAAGCCCAGGGCAGTCCCTGCTTCAAGGGCTGCCTTTGCAATTTCTCCAAGAGTCTGATGTATAGAACTGAAACTGCCCTTCAGCCGTAGGGTGGAGCCCTCAGCAATTAATGCAAACTCAAAAAGAGTTTCAATAGCGCAAATAGGAAACACCTAAGGTGAGCTTAAGCAAGGTTTCACATGTTATCTGGAGAGTGCTCCAGTTGCTGTTACACTGCCTACAGGAGAAGTAGGAAGCCACACATCTTCTATATCTGAAATTCCCTTTCCTTGGGCTTAGATTCACTCACTTGTGTCTTCAGGAGTGAGTCCAAGGCTGTTGGCCGTAAGGAGAGAAATGTTTATCTCCACAACCGTATCTCTTGACTGTACCTGTCTCTACAACTAAGCCCTCAGCTGAGGCACACTTTAACAAAAACTTGTCTTCAGTATTCCTTTAAAGTCAGTTTAGGTGGTTCCAGCTCCATGCACAAGATTTTACAAACCAAAATATAAGCAGACTTAGCTTATTCATTGGATAGAAAGTATGAGTGTTAAAATAAAGGTCAGCAAATACCCTTGCATGTGCCAGATACCTAAAAACTGCTGCTACAAGTAACTTGGAGAGCTGCTATGTCACCAGTCTCTTATAGGTGTAGGATTAACAGCAAAACTGGGACTTGAGTCCTTAATGTCAGCCATTGTTCTGACATCGAGGAGCATATGCCCATTTCCATGGGGTATCAAACAAATCATTCACCTAATCTAGTCCCTAAATGTTAGCCAGATACTGCAAAATAGTTACAATCTGCTTGTTCTGCTGGCAGTGGAAGCACAGCATTTTGTTATCTATTTGAAGCTTTTGTTTTGGGGGCACATCTTCAAATGTGATTTGCCAATCAATTCAGAGCAAGAGAGTGAACTGGGGCTTTCCAGGCAAGAATCACCTGACCCCTAAAGAGCTAGGAAAGTCAGGGTGCAGTCCCCTGGCTGGTAACACTACTAAGCACTATGGCACCTCATTTAGACACTGCAAAAACTACCACCTTTCTTTTGGAGATAAACCTTCTGGATGTGCTTCAATTCACAGGTGGATTCTGAGTAGTACCGAAAACTAAAGAGATCTGCTGTACCCTTAGTGCTGCCATCACCCAAATCACCAACCTGACCCTTTTCATTGCTTAGATTTCAGTCTTCTTTTCATTATGCGACAACATTCACATCAGAAGTATTGTTGCAGTATAGAAGTTGTGCACATTTTTAAAGCATGAATGGCAACATCTTGTCACTGCATTTTTTTTTCCTTTTAGGTGTAGTTAGTAGAGAAACAAAATTTATGCTAAAATTACCAGTGTAATCAGCTGATTCTACAATCTGAGTTGCTGTTAATCTCAGTATAGCTCATACATCACTAAATTATCATTTCTAATATCTCCAGGTGGATGTCTATACCTCTC
>VYZQ01035729.1:95114-109651 GCA_013400655.1 Mystacornis crossleyi | reverse complement strand
GTTAGTGACTAAACTCATCCCCTGGAACGCTGCTCTCCAGTGCTTCCTGCTCTTCCCAGCTCAAAAACCACTCGCAGAAATTGATTTTATTTTGCAGCATTCACCCAGCTCTGATGTGCAAGCACCCTCAATTTGGACACGTGGTTGAAGCAAAGACCTGGCTGCATGATAAAAGCAAAGAGAATACAGAGTTCTCAATCCTGACATCCAGGAAAAGAAGCCATCAGCGAAGGGCTGGATTCCCACCCTGCTGAGAGGGATATAAGCCAGGGAAAACACACTGAGACTGTGCTGAGTGTGAGCAGGGGAGCCCCAGCAGGATCTCACCCATGGCAGTGCCCATCCATTCCCACTCCAGGAACGGCACCACGAAGGAAACACTTTGCACACCACAGGCTGCAATCAATGGAGCGTTCAGTCTTTCCTTCACTTCACTTCTCAGGATGACTGGTGATTCCTCTCCACGTCCATTTGCTGCCTGGGCTCAAAGTTAAGTGCAGGAAAGGGTCACCAGTAAAAGCCTCTGGGGTTTACAGTTCAGCTGGAGGGGGAGCGTGGGGTGTCTGAGGAGAAAATACACTTTTCCCTAAAATGAAAGAGCTCCACCACTGCTTTAGTTTATTATTTAATTTTTAATTCTATTCAATTTTATAATGGGATTTTATTTTACTGCTTTCCCTTGCTCACAGCTGACACACAATCATTCCTGAATGCTAATTTCCTCCATGCCTTATGTAATATTTTTAAACTACTAACACCTGTAGATAATGAAGGCCAGCTCACTTGTTAGGGTGAGCAAAAACAATGCTCCAGAAACAATGTCTAGGGAAACCTGGAGTCACTGAGCTGAAGAGAAAGGTAATATTAGGAAGGAGGACCTTTATCTCTGAGAAGCTGTTTCTGCCCTCAGAAGTGAGGATTTCCCTTGCTTGAACTGAATATCTTGTTTTATTACAAAGGACTCCCTTAATTTGCATTGTCTTGTAACATTGCTTCTTTTTTTAGCAGCGAGTCCATGTTTCATTGTATCCACAACCCAAGGGCACTAAACAGACTGTAATTGTTTTAACAGTTGAATTAATCAAAATGCTCCTTATATTTTAGCTCCTTAAGGGAAATAAAAGGATGCCCTGTAGTGCTGCAGAGTAGTTTCTCAGTGTTTAAGTTCCCTCTCAGGCACTTGTGGGTCCCAGCCTGCACTGATGTGTGAGCACAGCTCAGGTTGTTGCTGGTATTGACAGTCTGTGGAAAAGCTGTGTAGGAAAATACACAAATTAATAGGCCTCATGGTCACTACAGACAGATCAGGGGATAGTCACAGTGCTTAGCCTTCAATACTGCGATTTCTGTGATTGTTATTCAAGTCAGCACCCTGTGAGGAACTCGGCGTGTCAGGGAGGACGCGGTTCCCGCTCGTTCCCGCAGGCTCAGGGTGCGATGCCATTTCATGCTTTAATTCCAGCTTGTTCCAATCTATCACATCTGTCTCAGTGGGAAGCTGAGATGGGAGGAACATCCACGAGGAGGTTTAAGTGTTGCTTTCAGAGAGTCATTATCATTTGTCAGTCTTGGAGGAGCTGCTGTTATCACACAGGGCCTGGATTTGTGGGGTTGGGAGACGCTGAGTTCGGTTTGGTCTGAGGGTCATCGTAATACTCCCCAACTTATCTTCATTACAGCAGTCACGTTGTGCCCCTTGCTTTTTACAAGGGGGAACAGTTTTAAACTAAAAGAGAGGAGTTTTACATTAAGTGTTAGGAAGACATTCTTCCCTGTGAGGGTGGTGGGGCCCTGCCCAGAGAAGCTGTGCCTGCCCCAGTTCTGGGAGTGTCCAAGGCCAGGTTGGATGGGGTTTGGGGCAGCCTGGGAAGGTGTCTCTGCCCATGGCCGGGGATGGAATGAGATGAACTTTCAGGTCCTTTTGAACCCAACCAGTCTGTGATATGTTGGTACCCCAAACAGCTTCTGCTTCCTCTGTTCCTTTCTGAAATCAGCCTCTCCTATTAAAAAAAAAAAAAATTGCCTGCAGCAATCCTTCAACAGACAGATTCTTAGGACAGGGTCGGCTAGTCCTGAATGCTCCTCTGGAGTAGATGGAGACATCCCCACCCACACAGCTGGTGTGTGAGGACTGATGTGTGGGTGCTACCGGAGCAATCTCCCCGTGGTCCCTCCTGTCAGGGAGCTCCAGGGACAGCTCCCGTCCCTGGCAAGAAACCATTACTCTGAGCTGCTGAGGGATTAACGAGGCTGCCAGGGTGCATCTCCGGTGGGCAGAAATCTGTAAAGAACCGTGGGGATCTCAGGAGACAAACGTTGCTGATCCACTCCCACGGACTCTACAGCTGCCCTTGGGATGCTCAGCGAGCGCTGCCTCCCTCAGCACAGAGCCCTGATGGAGAAGGCACCCACGTCCCCTGCCCCCAAAGGCTGCCCAAACTCCCTCCCTGTTATCTCCCTGTCTGCAGCTCAGGAGCTACATGCTGGGATTTCAGTGGAAGCCTTGATTTGATTCATTCTGCAGCCAAAATTAGGCCAGCAGTGCTGCCAAGAGGCACACTTTTTTTTTGTTTGATACGTGGAGAATGCATTTTTAATGCTCTAAGTGCTGTTCTCTGCCATTGGACTCCCAGGTGATGCAGAGCTGCAGTCAGAGCCCTGCAGTAAAACAGCATTTTCTTCCAAGCAGGATGGAGAAAAATACAGCAAATAATATTTTTTCATTAAAACTGAAAAATATTACTTTTAACTGGCCAGCTTCTGACCTTTCTCAGATCTCAGCTGCCAAGTAGTAATTCTGTCTTGTGAGGCTAAAACTGGAGTAAGAACAATTTTCTAGTCAAAACCAATGTTTACCACTGCAGGAAAATTTGTGTGTCTAGGCATGGACACCAACCTTTCAGTTAATATTGAGAAACATTATTTTATTCTCTTTCATTGTGGTCATGCTGGGAACTACTCCCTAATTGGAGAAAAGACTTGTGATTAAGTGTGCAGGCTTCAGAAATCTTAATTCTGAATTAGGCAGAGGAGTTTCAATACAGAAAACCACCCTCCAAAAAATCCCAGACTTCCTCCCCACCAATGTAGAACTCGCTGTGAGGTGGAAACAAGCATATTTGATTCTGGGACATCTGCTGTTCCTTTCAGCATTACCTATGAAGGTGAGAGATTTTTTGATTAATTTCCTGGTCACACTTCGAAAGGTCAATCATGAGCCAGAGAATTAATGAGTCACGTAAAATTGAGATGTTTGCTGGAGAACAATGAGTTAAGTAAGCAGTAAAAGTATTCACCTTATTGTGCTTTTCGTTCTCCTCAGCCACGAGCAGGAGGAGGGAGCCGGCTCCGGCCGTGGCACTGCCATGACACAGCACACTGACATTCAAGTGTACAATTCCCAAACCCTGTCTGATGGCGAGGGCTGGGAGCAGCTCTGCCGTGTGGGATCAGTGTGGAGAGCATCTGGTTAACTCGGCTGTGTCATTTGGAGCTGGATTAGAAAGGAGCTCAGGCAATCCCTGCTCTGCCCGAGAGCACTCCCTAATCAGTGAGTTTAGGGAAAGAGACGGTGCCAGATGAGAAGCTACTTAATTTCTGGTGTGTCCTAGAGCATGCAGAAGGCAGGGCGCATGATGATGAGCGTCTGGACAACTGGTCTCTGTCTGGATTAATGCAAGAGATGTTTCAGGAGAGAAATGCAGAGGAATGAAGCCTCTCGAGCTCTGAGGAATTTCAGATTTTCACAGTCTGAGTTTATTGTGTTTTCCATATGAGGGCATGGTTACATATCTGTGTTTGTTTGAGACAGGAGCCTCTGTCTTAGGGAAATGTTGTACATTTGAAATTCTCCCATCAAGCAAAATGCAATTGGTTTCTTCCTCTGTTTCCTGCTTCGCAGAAGAAACATCCCCTCCTGTGGGGATGCATTAGCAGGGAAGAGGCTGCGCACATGGGGAAGAAATGCTCGAGTCACTCGGGGACAAATGTTGATCTATTACAGCTGAATAAACCCACAGTAACATAATTTACTCCCTGGGATTTGCATTAGATTTATCCTGGCATATATGGGATCGCAGAGTCCCCCTGCTGATTAGCAAAATGCAGCTGGGGAGAGGCCCAGACCACCTTAAGACCGTCTGATCTTTCCCTCAGAAGACCCTTTTTTCAGTCACTTATCTCTTTGCTGAGCCTCAGCCTTTGGAGAGCGATTTTTCTGTGCTGGATCTGTGCCTCAGGCAAACCTACAAACTTTTATAGTGTCAGTCACAGCAGTGAAGTCAATGCAGCGTAAGAGAACAGGAGGAAAGGAAAGTCGTGTTTCCCACATGAAAATTCGGGGCTGTTGTGAGGGGAAGCTCGAGGGCTGCTGTGTCTTGGAACAGTCTGGGTCTAGAGGTGCCTTCTGTTGGATTTTGCTGTTCCATCAGGGAAAAACACACCTGAACTTCAGGAATTTAGGTGTCTCTGAAACTATCTCACCTCGTGTGTGCTCGGGAGTGTGTGGGCACCTCACAAAAAACCTCACCACACCTCCAAATGTGCTCCTTCTCCTTCCAACTGGATCCCGGCTCACCTCCACTGAGCTTCTGAGTGCCACCTAAGACAAGGTCTCCAATTTCAAGCATTTATAATTAAACAAAAACGAAGAGGGAGAGGTTTCATTTGTGCTTTTTAGACTGTTAATAGAAGGATACACCAGAACGTGAGAAAGGGAAGATATTGCAGGTCACTTGCTTCCATGCGTCTGTTTAATGAACAATTGTGTGCCCAAGGTGATTCCAGCACTGCCATCCAGGAAAGGAGATCAGCAGAAGTCTTTCTTATTAAACCTGGCACAGCTTGAGAGGACTTAAGCAACAGAAATAAAAAGGAAAACAAACAACTGGAGGTTCAAATCACACCGAGGCAAAAGATGGGAAAGAAACACGATGGATTTGGTGAATTTGCAGAAGAAAAGGGGTCGTGTCCCACTCATAACGTGCTGCTGACAGCACAGAGCGATGCTGGGGAGTTGCTGCTCCCACTCGTGATGCCCAGACCTGACTCCAGAAGGTTTCCTCGGGCAGAATCGTGGGGAAAAACAATCCCCACAAGGCTGTCAGCCTGCACTGCTGGAATTCACCCCAATTTCGCCTCATCCTCACAGCATACCCAACCCATCTTCCCAGCCCACCACGAGGAGAGTTTCTGCTGTCTGGCTTTAGGCCTCACACAGGCCGGAATTGAAGCAGGAATGTGAGGCAGGAATTGCTGGCAGCAGCTTTGCAGGACTGCACGGTCATGCAGAATGTTGTACATTTAAAATAATCTGTGGTATTAAGACACAAAATCTGCCCTGTATGTTATGAGTCTCTCTGAACACGAGTTTTGATGATGAGTACTGTACGAAGTGGTCTGAAATAGAAGCAGGCTGTGTTCTGGCTCTGTGTTCCAATTAGACGTGGCCTTTTTGATGTACTAAAATGAGTGTGGAAAGGGGTAAAGAATTGTTTAAGTTATTTTTTATGCCTATAGCCATCATAGTTACTTTTTTTTTTCCTTAACTCACTGAAAAACCCACTTACATGACCCTGTTTTCCTAATGGTCCCATCAGCTTTCTGAACCCAAGCATAAAGAAAGCAATTAAATTGCTGATATTTATCTGAGCTTAAAAAAGCAGAATCCCTTGCAATTCTTGTGTCACAGGAATTGAGAGGCAGCAAAAACATGGCAGCTCCATAATTTGGTTTTGCTGACATGCGCAGGCAACGAGTGTGACATCTTGCAGGATTAAAGAAAGATTTTTATTACCAAAACTGAATGACAAATCCAGAGCTCCTTTACACGATTTATTTCCATTTCAAGTATCCAGGGTTTTTGATAGAGCCGATGGAAGAGAGAAAGACAGGATGTGCTTAGATCGAGGATCTGAGTTTGTCTGAAAGAATCTAAAAAAAGGATTAATTTTCATTTCCTGGAGAATCTCAGAAGGAACAGGCTTCTCAGTTCACAGAATCACAAATCACAGAATGAGCTGAACTGGAAGGGACCCACAAGGATCAAGTCCAGCTCTTAGGCCTGCACAGGACAACCCCATAAATTCCACCATGTGCCTGAGAACATTGAATTCTTTTGTCTCTACATACTAAAAGTATTTCTTCTGTTTTACTGGTGTGTTTTACTTTCTTCCTAACCGGTTTTCCCGGTGTTTGAAGATTTCTACAGAGAAAACAGAAAGCTTGGAAGATCTACTCCACTGCCACATGTGCAGGATGACCTCACAGAACAGTCTGACCACCCCAGATATCATTTTCTTCTTTAGGCTAGCGCTGGCTTGCTTATTACATCCTAAAGCTCATGGAAAGCTGGGGCAAGGAGAAAAAAAACCAAAAAAACCATCCAGGCTGATGGAAAAGCTGCAGTCTCAAAGGCAGAGAAGGAGAAGCTCTCTGTGAGAGCATTTCCCATCAGTGGGAGTGAATTTCTGAGTCCCACCCTGACCTGTGGGCAAGGCTGCGGCAGCTGTGGAATATCCCCCTCCTGGGGGACCTGGGTGAAGCACAAACCCTTGGACCCCTCCAGGGGTTGTTTGTCCCTGGCTCTCCTGCCTGTGCCAGGAGCTTTATGTACCTCGGGCAGAGCCGACAGGCTCCAGATGGTTGGGGTGGTACCTTCCAGAAGAGTCAAATCGTAATTAAAAAAAGCCACGAGTGGTTTTGAAAGCAATAAGGTCATGGTGCTGTAGCACGAGGGGCCTGCGATCAGAAAAGCAATCACTTTTGGATAAGTCATTCAACCATTTAACCTTCTTAGCATCTGAGAAATCCCCTGTAATGGACTCGTGGTTATTTAGTACCTCCCCCATCTGTGAGGCAGACACTAATATTGTAATTGTTTTATTCCTCTTCGTTCTGCTGTCAGTTAACCACTGTTTTCTCTGCTAGATGATAATAAAGCTGAGTGAGTTTTGCTGTGCTCTGATACATTGCTCTCCAAATGAGAGGAGATAACTTCAGCTGAATGTCAGGCTCCAGTGAAGGAAGAAATGAACATGAAAAGAAAATAGCCTGTCAAAAGAATAGTTCCAAAATCAGAATTTATAAATGCACAGTGCCTGCCCGTTTTTCACCAGTGTTTTGTTACAGTCACGGTGAATTAAATTGTCACAGCTCCATTGGCTTTAATAGCACTGCACTTAAAACTGGCACCTTGTGTTGAAATGCTGTGGAATGACAGATATTTTAAAATGGCTGTGAATATCAAGAAATTGCAGAAGAGAACCTTTTTGCTGAGGACCTTGAGCTTGCTGCCACATCTCCTGTCACTCTTCACCTCTTTTCCTAAAAAAGGGAAGATCTGCTGAGAACTTGCTCCATCGCCCAGCTCCCCGTGCAGACGGCATTGCCTTCCCTTACATACTGTATTTTTAAGTTAATTTACTGTTTTTTAACAGCATTGCTACAGCTTGTGGGTGGGAATGAGGAGAAGGTCCCAGCTTGGGCCTTGGAGACTTGTTTTGCTACATCTGAGCTGCCGTGGCTTCATTTCTCTCCTGCTCCTGCTGCAGCCCAGGGATTGCTCAGGAGGGGTTGCTCTCCGTTAATGCAAAAAGGCTGCATGGGCAGCTGTGTATTCAGAATTTCAACCTGTATTTTCACTTTCCTTGTTCCAATTTTGCACGCCCTGGCACCCTGAACTTGCCTAACAAGATGTGTCTGCACCTCTAAATTTAGTTTAAACTATCTTTCACCGTACTCTATTTTATCCATACAATAGATATGTAGAGAACAATAGATAGAGGACAATAGATAACTCTTCAGGGGTTTTAAAAAAACATGAAGGAAACCAAATTCTGATTGGAATCAATTGCTTGTTGTCTGTTTATCTCTTCAAGAGATATCTGTTTTCAGATTTGAAATATGAATCTTAACAGACTAAGGTAAACATCTAAAGAAAAAGGAGAGCAGCTTGTGGCTGGGCACAAGCAATAAAGCAAATTTCAAACTGAGCATCCTATTTTCTGCAGTGTGCTTCTGCCCTTCACTCACGCTGGGATCTGTGCTGGGGGCTGAGTGCTCTGGCTGAGAGCTCAAACAACCCCAGAAGGGAGTATTTCACCACGGGTCAGCCCGGGATCTCTGTCCCGAGATGCATTTAAAGAACTCAGGTAGGGCCACAGAGTTGATTTGTCTCCCAAATACTCTTCTGAAGCCTTTTCCTCAGCTGCAGCAGCCACACCGGATGGACGGCTGTCTTCAGACAGGACCACGAGCTTGAAAAGCTAACTAGGATGTCTGCTGGAAAATACACTCAACAAAACAGCAATTTGTCTCTGGAACAATTTGGTGTTTGTAGTGAAGTCCACTTTGTCCTGGAAATCAGAGTAAAAGACACGAAAAGAAGCTGGGGAGGGACTCATTGTTAGGAACTGTAGTGATAACACAAGGAGTGATGTGTTCAAACTGAAAGAGGGGAGATTTAAGTTCGATGTAAAAAAAAAAAATTCTTCCCTGTGAGGGAGGGGAGGCCCTGGCACAGGGTGCCCAGAGAAGCTGTGGCTGCCCCTGGATCCCTGGAAGTGTCCAAGGCCAGGCTGGATGGGAACCTGGGATAGTGGAAGATGTCCCTGCCTATGGCCGGGAGTTGGAATGGGGTGGTCTTTAAACTCCTTTACAACCCAAACTATTCTGGGATTCTGAAAATAGAGGAGAGTTTCCTTTTGTCTGTGTAGATGCATGACGGGGCTCAGACTGTGCTGAAAATGCAGGAAATAGCAACATGCAGCGAAGGAACTCAGCAGGAAGACAGGAGTGGATCAAATCAAAAAAAGTTACTAAATTTTCCAAAAAAGGGTCATGGGCAGTGAATCTTTACAGTCTTGTGGAGAGAAATTAGAAAAAGGCCTGAAGCCACAGAAGTCCAAGGCGGCGATGTGTGAGTCACAGGCTCAACCACAACCCCGAGAGGNCGAAGGTTTGGAAGTGTCCCCTGCAGTTTGAAGGGGACACAGGGAATGTGCCTCTCTCCCTGGCAGTGTCAGGCCCCCGAACTGTGAGGCTGGGTAGGGAGAGTTCTGCAAGGGCTTCAAATGAAACAAACGCCTCTGTCTCAGCCCCCATTCGATCCCAGGGCTCTGTGCTTGCTGGTCACAGCATGGGGAGGTCCAGCCTCACCTCTGAAGGCACCAACTTGCCCTTCCCCTTCTGCAGAGGCAGTAGGTCCGAGCAGAACCAGAGCTGTGGCAATGTGTGACCCCTGAGATGATTTGTTAACCCACGGAGCAAATCCTCCAAACCACTTTCAGAAATGTCCCCCGTGTCAAAGGCCTTTCTAGGTAAAGGTTTTCTTTCCTTTTCCTTCTTTCCCCCCCGCCATTTCTCTCTTTTTGAGTGCCTCAAACATGCTACATTGCATAACTTCTGCTATTTTTTTTTTCAAATATTAAAAGCCACCAGGCAAAGTGATGCTGGTGAGTTGGGTCTGGGGAAGGAATTAGGTTCGAAATTAGGTGATCCCAGGGCTGGGAGGTTGATGTCCCTCCCCAGGCTACCAGCAGCAAGAGATGCTTCCTCTTGGGTTCTGAACCTCAGCTCCCTGGTGCTGTAGGAGCTGAGGCATTTTCTGCTCACTCCACATCTGCTCCTTCCTCCCCCTTGATAAGGACACATCAAACACAGATGGATGGGCCGAGGGTGGTCTCAGCAATCAGTGGTTTTCCTCTAACACAAGCAAAACAACCACAAAAAGCATAATTTCCTATGTATGCTACCGTTACCTCTTTGGAATTTTTTATGAGATTCCAGGCTCTGAGTCTGGATGAGGATCTCCTCCCACAGAAAATTTAAAGATAAATGATTTGATTATAGAAGCACGAATTCTTATTTAGTGTGAATATTCTCCTGAAATAGAAGAGAGAATTACAAAACCTTTTGTCTTACAAAATGAAGCTCTTTTCTCAAAAGAAGAAAGGCTCGGGACTGTTTTTTAAAGTGTCATGGAAAGCATGTGGAATGAATACAGAAAAATGTAAAATACCTGAAATATGAGCCTTTTTGAAAGCCCTGAAAATAGAGAGCAGGGCTGGTTTTGTGAGATTTTCAGCTGGAAGGTGATATTTTCCAAGCGATGCTTTCACTGGACATTTTCTAACCTGCTTGTGTGTCAGCGTGGCTTTTTGCCTAGAGCACAAATTCAAAGCTATATCAAGCAAAAGTAAAACCTCCAGAAGTTTAATAGATATTTAAAAATGAAAGGAAAGAGCCAAAACTGTATAGAGAAAGAAGGAAAACCTTGCAGTTTCAGAGTAGCATAAGATTAAGGTAGATTTTATCATGTTAGATAACACCTGGGTTATTCATACATCAAATACAAAAAGTGGGCTATTTTAGAAGTAACCTGAAGGCTTTTTAGTGACAGCTTCTTTCAGTCCTTTTCTGAACAACAGCATCTCCCCAGTTCAGCTCCTTTGCCCACATCTATTAAGCTCTATCAGCTTTGCTTTTCTACCCCTGAGCTCTGCTCTTCCTCCGCTGGGCACACACAGCTTCTCCCCCATCCCTTCCCTTCCCTGCCAGGGAGATTTAAATCAGGATTTCCCTTTCCCACGAGGGAGCTCAGCGTGCTAACAGGGGCGGTTTGTCAGGACATTTCCCCCGGAAACCCCCGCTGTCAGACGGAGGCATCGCAGGGAATCGTCCCCTCTCCAGGGCTCCAAGAGCTGCTGCTGAACTCCAGGAGCTCTGCCAGGGACCTCTGCCACCAACAGGGTTCTCCCATTAAATTAACGCCCAGGATTTGCTTTAATTGTGTTCACAAACCCAGGGAGCTGCCTCTGACTGCTCGGCTCAGTGAGGACACGGCAGCACCCAGCCACAGCCCCATCCCTCCTCGGGCTGTGTTCCGAGGCTGATTAAAGTATTCCTTGAGGAGAACTCAGCTCAGGGAAAGAGCAGGGCTTTTAGTGACATAGATCTCTAAAATCTGGACAAGGAACAGCCCTGTCAGGGCTGATTTATTGCTAAAAAACCCAGTGATTCCTGAATATATTGAGTGCAATTTTGTCCTCTTTAACTGAACAACCAGTATCAAAATAGTTTTGTTTTTTTCTCAGAACATCTTGAGGACAAATTGCATCACAATATACCTTTTTTTATTGTACTTTTCAGCACAGTTTTCTAAGAAACTGTCTAAAAAAGTCATCCTTTTCTCCACCAGCTCCCTGCAATCCCTCCTGGGCTGAAATAACAGTATTTTTACAATGTACATCATTCACTGCAAACCAGCTTGGGGCAAGAAGGGAGAAAATATGCTGTATCTGTTACCTTTGAAGGAGAATTTTAGGCAGAAGGCAGCTAATTGCTCATAAAAATATTCAACAGAATGGGAGAAATTCTTCATAGCAGTTGTTGGGTCTCTTTTATTTTCTTGAATTTAATTGCTGGATTTTTACTCAGCAATGAGAGCCAGATCTTTGCTTTTCTGTTTTGCTCACATAAAGAAGCCCAACACCGCCTGCCACCAAGAGAAAGGACGTGACTGTCTCTAATTTAAGCAGTGAGCAACAGCACAGAGTTTACCCCTCCTAAACTGCAGCTCCATGAATTTTCTTTAGAGTCTGGGATCCGTGACAGATCCAGCAGGATCCTGTTTAAGTTGTGGGATACAAAGGAATCAGAGGCTGTTGTAGGCAGTGTGTGTGAAGTTGTAGTCAAATATTCAGAGCTGCCAATAACGAGTGATGCCAGTGATGGCAGTGATGTTACTGAAGTGACAGTGCACAAATGAGTCCCACCATCTTATAAGTACAAATTCAAGCTAAGCTGCATCCCAACAACTTCCATGAAGATGCTTTGATGCATATTTTACTTTTTCCACTAAATAAATGACACGCACTCTGCTGCCTGCAGTTCCCCAGCTCTCCTCATGGATCTTGAAGGATGTCATTTCTCAGACAGCTCTCCTGAGTAAGGCAACACACGAATGAAGCCTGAATTTGATATAACAGACTTGCTGGGCTGGGCGGTTTGCAGTAAATAACAGTTCTGTAGGAGAGGAGTCCCCAGGCAGGGAGATGCCACCCCGTGAGCAATTCATGGTGGGTGTTTGGGTGTGTCCCAGCAGCACCCCTGGGATTGAGCCATGAGGTTTTCATTGCTGTCCATGGCTCTGGTGTGCCCAGTCCACTGGGCCACACTCACAAGGCATCTTGGCTGCAGAGAGCTGCCCAGACATTTGGGAATTGCCACTGTCCTGTTATTAACCTTCCATGCCTGGCCACCCTCTGGATTTGTCCTGCGAGGTTGATTCACCTCTGATTTACACCACTGTGTCTCTGGAGTCTGCTAATGATTTCCTTGCCCAGAAAGAGCCTTGCTCCACATCTGTCACAGGAGCTGACAGAGGGGACCTCATCCTCACCACCTGCAGCTCCCCAGAAGATGTATTTGCACAGACACTGAGTGCACCCATTTCCTTGCAGAAACGCTGCGTGGCCAACATGAATTACAGAGCAAACTTGCTCTTTTATCTCACCTTTAATCACTGCTGTAAGTGGTTGTGTTAAGGACCAGCCTGCCCTGTGCCGAGTGGTGCTGTCAGATTTCAATATTGCTACACAGATTGATTTTGCACATTTTATTTTTAAGGCAAAGCGCAGCCAAAAATGTTTCAGGAATGAAATGTTTCTGCTGCAGAGGAACCAGCTGGCTGGGGCAAGGCAGCTCCTGGAACCCACCCTGGGGGGAGGGCTCGTGGTGAGGCTCGACATGTGGGGTGCAGGGCAGGGGAATCAGGAATTCCAGCCATGGCCGTGAAGATGCCAACAGGCTCTGACCTCCCGGTTTGATCTGCAGTTGCCCCTTCACTTTCCTGGGCTCTGGACTGTGGCAGACTCTGTCTGTGGCCACCAGAATCTCTCAGCTCTTACCAAAGTACTGGGAGGTGGCATCTCCTCGAGCTGGGGGTGCTGCCCTGTTGTCACCCTTGGTCCTGCTTCCCTGCCCCCTGCAGAAAAATCTGCTCTGTCCCTCCTTGGCTCTGCCATCCCCACTCTGCCTGCAGCCAGCACAGCAATGAACCCTCAAATCCTGGGCCAACAAGGGAATAACAACAATAACAACTACAACAATCCTTGTTTTCCAAGTGCACGGTTCCTCCAAGTGCAACTTTTTCCTCTGCGCATACGGCTGGAAGAGATGGGCACAGAAATTTATGAGAAAGCACAGGTTAGAAATGTGTTGGTCCTGAGACATGTTAGCCAGTTCACAGGCAGGAAAAAGGAGACCTGCAGCCCTTGTCTTGGTGACAGTGTTCTTGGCAAGAAAAAAAAGTGCATCAAAAATGCTGTTTTTAAAATCTGCCCCCGTGAAAAAGAGATGCAGAGCAAGCACACAGCTACAAAACTGGGAAAATGTGATTTTTTGGGGGCTTTGGGAAACGTAACACCTTGTCCAAAGCATTTGGATGTCCCCATTTCATCCAGAGTGTGTTGCATGGCTGGGCGATCTGGCAGCACAGAAATGTGCTGTCAGGGACACGGGAGCACTGCCTGAGGTGGCAGAAGGTGCTTACAGAGGGTCTGTGAGCAATAATTTGGGATGGACTCAGGAAACAGCTCTGGCCAGGCTGCAGCGGATGGAGGCTCATCCCTAGAGCTGCTTAACTGTGGTTAAAGAAGTTAACAAGGCAGGAGAAATGAGGCCTTGGTCTGTGATTTTAAATGCTTTGCACCTTTGGGGGATATAAAAGTAAGGTGTGCTTTGCCAGCGGGCAAGAGAGAGGGAAGATTCTTCAATACGAGATTGGAATATAAAGGGCAAGTGAGGAAACAGAGCTGTGAAAAGTGGGGGGAGCAAAGAGGGCATTGCTGTGATGAGTTTTGGTTGAAGATGGGAAAACCAAGTCTCTTGGAAAATTGTTCCAGGTAAAAATGCTGTCTTCTCCTGCACCAGCAGTTCTGAGTGAGTCTCTGGCTGCTTTGAAGAAACCAAAATAAGTTTCTTCTTCTTCTGTATCTTTTCCTTTGACATGCCAGCCTAGGGTTTAGAAGGTTTTCATGAAGGCCTTTTCTGCAGGGGAGCCTGGAAGGCTGATGGCAGACCCTCCTCCTCCTCCTCCTCCTCACACCCCAGCCTTCCTCCCCCCACCCCGTGCCCGCTGCCAGCTCCTCTCCCTCCCCAGGGCTTGTCAGCTCCCTTCCCTCCCCACGGGCAGAGTGTGAGATTGAGCAGAGCCTTCCAGGCAAGCAGCCCAGGAAATGTCACAGAAGAACACCAACATTTTTCCCGGCAGAACTGAACGTTTCAGGCAACGCTGCGAGAAAAGAACCAAAAACACCTCGAACCCAACAAACCATGAGAATGGTTTGCTCAAAAGAGAGAATTCTTGACCCTGTGAAGGCTGCTGGGTGAAATGGTGTGAAGGGGCGGGAGGTCCCTTTTAATGCCACGTGCAGGTACCTGCTCATCTTCCCCTTTTTCTCATTAGTGCCTATCTGTCTGTTCCCTCAAGCAATGGAAATTTTTATCTTGAGTGAAACTTGATAATGGCAAAAAAA
>VYZQ01035729.1:65378-95077 GCA_013400655.1 Mystacornis crossleyi | reverse complement strand
AAAAAGAAAAGAAAAAGAAAAAGAAAAAGAAAGTGAAAACAATGTAAGAAAAATGCTCCACCATCACTGTCAGAAATGTTTCACTTTTTTTCCCCAAGGCCACCACAAATCCACTTTTTACATTTGCTTTTGAAACATCTGCATTCAGAAACTGCTTCAGCTCCTCTCTGTCATTTCAGCTATTATGTGCAAATCATTGCTTAAAATGTTAACATAAACTAACTTTTTTTTTTTTTAAATCATAGTTAGAACTTTTTCCCCCGGAATTTATATATGGATTCTTTATTTTGGGAAGAGGTGAGCGTGATGGAAAGCCTAATCAGTGAGCAGGGGTTCAGAAACTTCTCCATGTGTTGTGTTACCTGATCAAAGGGATGCTGGAAGGTGGGAAGCTGCTGGCAGTGAGGAATAATTTCACAAAACTTTCCCTTAAGGCACAGTCATTGAGAACGAGAATTTTGACAAGAATTTCAAAGGAATTTGGAGCTTACAGGAACACTGAGAATATTCAGTTTTCGTTACTGGTTATAACTGGAAGTTTGGAAAAGCCTCTCAACTCTGTGCCTTTCATGGCTCATGACCCAGTGGTTTTTCAAACATTAAGGCACTCCCTGAGTCATAAACTGACATTAAATCCAGGTGGATTCTGTCTGGAAGCCCTTTCTACTCAGTTTTCAAATAATTTGAAAATGTGATTTTCAAGAAGTAAATAACACAATTAAGATATGATTTGTCCACTTATACTCAGAGGTGATGGTCCTGTCACTGCACCTCTCATGTTCTCACTGACCCTGGTGAATAAATGAGCTTTGAAAACTGCAAGGTTCTGCAAAAACTTGAAATTTTGGATGAGGAGAGATCCTGAGCATCCCAGTCTGCTTTTGATTCCATCAGAACTAAAGCAGAAGGTGCTGGAGGAGCAGAATTGACGCAGTCTTGGCTTGGAGGGTGGATCCTTCTGTGCCCTCACCAACGTGTATCCTTGAGTATCTGAAACCTCACCTCTCATTAAAGTAGTACCAAACACGTACTGAAAATTTGGATGGCATCAATACACTTATTTTTATAGCTCAAACTCGATTATCACTTGTTACAAACAAGCTCCCAACTTTATATACCTAATGTAAGTGAAAATGAAACCATCTGTTGAATGGCTTCCCACTACGGAATAACAGATGCATAAAACATGTGCCATCAACGATGCTGGTGGCTTTGAACCTCCTGTGGGAGGCCAGATTGTTTTCAGTCTCCTCTCACAGTGATTGATTACCCTGTGGGTACTGCTCAAGTGCCCTGTTCCTGTTCCACTTTCTGTCAAGCACGAGGCAAAGTTGTAGAGCTGCCGGGAAAAAACTTGAAATTTTGGACCGGGAAAAATTCTGAGCGTGCCAGGCTGTGTTCACTGTCCTTAAAAATAAAGCAGCAGGAGTGCTGGAGGAGCAGCACTGCCCCAGGTTTAGTTTGGAGAGTTTATCCTTGGAGGGAGGTGATTCTCCCCCTCTACTCTGCTCTCCTAAGACCCCACCTGGAATAACGAGCACAGTTCTGGTGCCTCCAGCATGAGAAGGATGTGGAGCTGTTGGAACAAGTCCGGAGGAGTCCACGGAGTTGATAAGAGGACTGGAGCCCCTCCTCTCTGGGCACAGGCTGAGAAAGTTGGGGCTGTTCAGTCAGGAGAAGAGAAGGTTCTGTGGAGACCTCACAGCCCCTTCCAGTGTCTGAAGGGGCCTCAAGGGAGCAGGAGTGGGACACTTAATCAGGAACTGGAGTGACAGGACAAGGGAATGGCTTCCCACTGTAGGAGGAGAAATTTAGGTTGGATATACAGAAGAAATTGTTCCCTGTGAGGGTGGTGAGGCCCTGGCACAGGTTGCCCAGAGAAGCTGTGGCTGCCCCATCCCTGGGAGTGTCCAAGGCCAGGTTGGACGTACACCAGGATAACCCAGGCTTGTTTAGCCACAGTTCTGAGAAGGCCACAAAGATACAGACAGGATGATCTTAAAATATTTTTTAAAATTATTGTTATTTATTTACTCACAGCTAGACCTGTACTTTGATTTCATCTCCTTCTCTTCTGAATTTGTCCTGGAATTTCTCCAGCTGACACCTGCCATATTTTGGAAGAGTTTTTGTTTCTACTGCTTGAGCTGAAATGCCCATCAGATAAATCACCTTTGGAGGTGTGAGTACAAACCACAGAATTTTGGGACTATTTTTGCTGCTCTGCTTGCCCTTTCCCTTCATTGATGATATATGGTGGAGAAGATAGAGAACAAACGGCCTCTGGTTTATCTCAGTGGACTTTTAACTCTCTCACTATCTTGTACCATCAACCCTTGAAGAAATTTAGTTTGATGATATTTTGTGCTGGGATAGACAAGTATTTCTCAAGAGCTCCATAACAGGAATTCTTGGAACATATTATATAATTCTTTTTCTCCAATCCTCTCATCCTTTCTTCTGCTCCATTGTTCCTCAATGAAAATATTATTTGCTGCAAATAATTTCTTTTCACTATCAGCAGACATGCAGAAATTCCGATAATATTTCTTTTAAAGAAAATCTCAAGGTTTTTAAATATGTGAATACATGTAAGCCAGTTCTTTGAAGATAATTTTTGGTCTGCTGAGGCTCATAAAAACCACTGAATATTTATAACAGCCACCACAACAAAAGGAAAGGAGAAAGATATCAAGTGTAGACTAGAGCAACTGCTTTAAAAAGATCTCCATCTCTTTGGTAAATGACTCTGAATGCAGTTGTCAAAGAAGCCTTTGGGAGTTAGGTGCTCAAATTCCATTAAACTTAATAAGAACATAACAGTCTATCCCCTTGGTCTCCTAAATAGATCCAAGATATATTCTGAATATCGTTACAGAAAGAAGTGTTTAGAAATTAATGATTTGCACCTCTTTTAAAAATACAGGATAATTGGATTTCCTCCTCATGGGGAAGATCAGCTGTAGCTTTGGTTTGCAATGAAGAGCTTTGTGAAACATGACAACGCCACCTCTGTTCCCACCTGAAAATTCTGTTTGGGAAGAATTTAAGGATTTTTGCATAGGACCAGGTTTCCAAATGGACCCCAAGCCTGGATGAAAGGCTGAGGAGAGCAGAGGGGCTGCAGTGTGGCCAGGGTCCATCAGAGGTCTCAGCTGCTTGGCTTGGGAAATAGGAGAGGGAAGGACATGGGAAAAAAACACAACTTCAGGTGATGCCAGGCAAGGGATGTGGTGAAAGCCAACCATGGGTCTCACTGCCATGATTATTTTGGGATAAATCACAGCCTGAAAAGACCAAGTCACCACACCTGTACGAGACTCTGTCCTTGTTCAGGCATCACATTGGCAGGACCAGGCCCTGAACTCACCCGAAGGAATGGAGTGACTTTCTGAATGGAGCTTGTCACAGTGCCAGCTCATCAGCCTGGCTAAATTCATTCATTAATTACGTTACAAATACGATTTGGATGGGATCAAAACCGGGGGAATTAGGTTTGGATTAAAAAACTGCCTCCCACTTGACCCTTTTACAGTGCATTCATGAGTTTGTTTCATTTAGGGATGATTCCTTCCTTTAAAACGTGTTTAAGTTAATTTCTAAATGCAGTGTTTTTCCATATTAAAAAGCCCTCAAGCTTTTCATTAGAGAAATGTCAGAACCAATTTTTTTTTGAGTTTTGAAATTTCTGTCTCTGGTTTTCTTAGCCAAACCAATGACTTTTCCTCTCAGACTTGTGAGTGCTTTCAGTTGATGTAAATGAAGTTTTTTCTTTGACTTGCTCCAGTGTTGAGTGGCAGATCTTGTACAACATGGTCTTGATCTGATGGGCTGGGCAATTACCAGTTCACAGTATCACCTTTTATGTTCCCACACGGAATTTGGCAAATTTAGGAAAAAAAATAAATCAAGGGAATGCTTGATAGCAAACAAGAGGCAATACCGAGCACCAGTCCTCTCACAAAACGTTGACCTCCCCGTGAGCCTTGGTGGATGATGCTCTGGAGATGTTCTTTGTCAGGGCTGACTAGCTGAGACAAAATGTTATGTGTCATACTCATCCAAGATGAAACAAAATAAACCCTTCTCTGCTGTTTAGTTGACTTCTGTTTTGCTTGTTCTCATCATTTTGCGACAAATTACAAGATGCCAGACGTTTCTGTCAAAGCTCAGTACTTTCAGTCATGCACATATATCAGTTTTGGCTTCCTAATCGTCCTCTGACCTTTGTGGCTGCACAGAATAAACAAACAAGATCTCCAAAAGTTCAGGACTACATATATTTATAATATATATGTATAGATGATAACAGAACAATTGTATTAATCTGCTCTTTTGCCCTTGTATAAGGCTGGTATTTGAAATCCTGAGAGCTGTGTCCCCTGGGACTTTCAAACCAGGATTTAAATTCTCTCTGTGCTCAGCTTTGTACCATATATTAAAAGAATCTGAATACTTTCCCATTAAACTTGAGGGAAACTTTGAACACAGTTTAGTGGAAGTTTTAAATTTTAGATTAAAATATTTCACATTCCAAAAGTGCATTCTCTGAAAAATTGTTCCTCGAATTGGAAAAAGAGCAGGAGCTGTCTCCTGCTTAACTTTCAGTCGGTCTGTCCCCATGTAACAGACACTATCCTTCTCACAAGTACAAAACTTATTTTTCATCCTTTTCTCTTCACCCCTTTCACTGAATTCGTTATTCATTTTACTGACACATCTGTAAATGAGCTGAGCCCTATTATGATTAGTTTCAAAATATGCTAATCAAAAACCTACAGTATAAATATTTAAATTTCAGGTTTTAGGAAACCTACCTTATCAAAAGTAAAAGGAAAGAAAACGAAGCACATGTATTATATACACTATTATTATAGGGATGCATGAGAAAGCCTCCACAGAAAAGCCTAAATTTTTAAATTAATTAAAAAAAAAATAAGGGTCCTGTTGAGAAATGTTCTTGCTGTGAGTAGGTAGGCAGCCTGTACCTACGCAGGGATGGTAATGAGATGGAGCCTCCTCATTCTGCCAGGCAGCATCGCTGTCCATCGATCCATCTGATCCGCTGGAAACAGCCCAGAAATACTTCCACACTGAACTGTCAATTGCTTTGAAAAGATATTTCATTGCATCTGCCTTTGGGTGACTCTCACCATAAGTTCGCAGTTTTGCAGAATCATTTAGGATGAAAAAAAACTTTAATTAAGATTGTTGAAACCGCCCTACCTTGTCAGTGATACCAGAGCACTGACAGCCGTGTCCTGGCCTTCCTGGGACACCCCCAGGGATGGGCACTCCAAACCTCCCTGGACAGCCCCTTCCCGTGCCTGACCATNCTGGACAGCCCCTTCCCGTGCCTGGCCATCCTCTCCATGCCCCCAGGGATGGGCACTCCAAACCTCCCCCTCCCCTGGCCCAGCCTGAGGCCATTCCCTCTCGCCCTGGCCCAGCCTGAGGCCGTTCCCTCTGCTCCTGTCCCTGTTCCCTGGGAGCAGAGCCCGACCCCCCCAGCTGCCCCCTCCTGTCAGGGACTTGTGCAGAGTGAGAAGCTCCCCCCGGGTTTCCTCTTTTCCAGGTTAAGCCACCCCAGCTCCCTCAGCCATTCCTCTCGTGATTTACAACTGAACTGGGTCTGGGCCATTCAAGAAGGACCAGAGCCGGTTTAGCACCCTCGAGCCACTTCGGAGTGTCTGGGGGTCAGGGTGGAAGGGCTAAAACCTGCCAGGGAGCCAGAGAGAAGCCTCCAGAGAAGGGAAAGAGAAACAACAATGTCCCAAAACACCCTCCTAAAGATGCTTATCTTGGCCTTCGCCTGCTGGTTGTGCTGGGAGGAAACGCTGCTCCCCCACCCACGTGTGCACACTTTAAAAAGTACTGGAGAAGGGAGGAAAGTGTCTGTCAAAAAGAGAGTGTCTGTTGCAGCCTTCAGTGTGTTGGGTTGGTTGGTGTTGCCTCCAGAACTTCCCACAGTTCAATATTCAAATGTCCATTGATTCAACAGCCCGTGACCTACAGCTTTTGTTCGTAGGGTGTTTTGTCAGCTCAGCTGTTGCTCAATTCTTTATGTTTTTCACATCATCAGTAAACACAAACTCCCTTTGGTCTGTGGGTGAGAACAGACTAATTTGGAACCTGTGTTTAATCTCATCTTTTGCAGTTCCAAAGACTTTGGGGTCTTCAGGCACTGCTATTTTTGAATAGACAGAAAGGAGGAAGAAGACGATGCCAAAAGGATTCAATATTTCTCCTAAATCCAAAAGACAAAATTTCTATAGGAAGAGTTCTGTGTTCCTTGCTGTTGGTGAACAGACGGAAAATGCATCTAGCAGAGGTTTCACTTCCATGAGATGATTTCCTTAGGAACTGCCATTACTGTGCAGATTAGCATTCTTTGATCCTGTGCATTTTTTACGTGTGACATCAAAGGTTTTCCTGTTTGAAACTGTTGAAAGCTTTAAAAGGAAATCAAAACCCACTCTGGTTTTGTTTTCCAGAACTATTTCTACCACCAAAAGCTGTGTTTTAAATGCCACTAAGCAGCTGGTTCAACCCAGAAACACAATATACATTGTGTTACTATTGCTTTGCTTCTTCCAATAATATTCTTATTGGTATAAATCTTTCCAGAGCACATGAGAGAGCACAGAACCCCACATCCCTACCAACCCGAAATAAAAATATGCACAGTATGAAAATATCAGCAATCAATAATTCCCAAACTGGCTTCCATCAGCGGCTATCCAAACTTACCAGACTGCCCGAGGACAATTTCCTGCAGAAAACCCAGTCTGAACCAAGCGATTACGTGAACGAGTGATGATAATGTGCTTTGAAAGATAAGCCAGGGGTGATTAAATGTCTGTGGGTAATAAACAGAATTAAAAGTATTTAGGAAACAAAGCACAGCTCCAAACACAATCAGAGCATAGTGTGTCATTAGTGGTTGTAAGCAAAAAACCCATTCGTTTGTGGGGCAAGAGAGTGGTTGGATGTGAGAATCTGCCCTGTTTTCTCCACTCTTTAAAATGCCTGCCCGTAAGCTGAGTGCTGCTATCAGCATTTAACGTGCTCGATGATACATTTATATATTTCATAAATCCAAGCTGCTTCCATGCCCTCAAAAGACTCTTTGGCAAGTGCTGCTTGAAAGGGGATAGTTCAACATGAAGAAAATCTGGCTCTTTCCAAAATGAGCTTCCCCCTGCGCCACATGGATGGATCATGGTGAAATTTGGGAGAAGCCCCTGGGAGCTGGAACTTGAAGATATCAGCTCACATTTTGATCCATTCACTTGCGTCCTGGTTCCAGACAATAAAGGATAATAATTCAAGATTTAAAGTTTGATGGCTCCAATTGCTTAGCAACAGATTCACCAAACTCAAATTGTTCCAGCTCTGAAATTCAAAGACCTTCTGGGATCTGGAAGACAAATGACACATTCATCCACCTGATTTAATGATTTCTTTTGCCTTAATTGCAGGATAGCAAAGAGGTAAAATCCACTACAAGCAGTCATGGTAGGCCGCAAAAAGTTAAGTGATTTGACCTTTAATAAGCTATTAGAAAAAACATTTATACTTTGAAATATTAAATTATCAGAAGATAATCTCCAGAACTTGTGTAGAGCACAAGGTTTGAATCAACAGGTCCTTATTGTTGTCAAACAGATTTCCTGATTAGTGTTAAAAAAAAATAATGCAAAAATTCTATTTTGCGCCACTAGATAGAGTCAGTTGGAGCCTGAGGATTTTTGCTATAAATATTGATACGCCCCCGCAATCACTTTTCTGACTCACTCTCTTTCTCTTTCCTGTTCCCCTCTTTGGCTTCGGTTTTCACGCTAACGTTACACTTCTTACTCACCAAGTGTTGCAGTCACTGCTGCCTTCAGCAGCGCGTTAAAAGCCTTCCTTCCAAACCCGTGGAGGGAAGGCACAGTCTGACAGATCACCTTTTATTTATCCTGCCTGCTTGGGAAGCCACCTGCCTTGGAAGCCAGGCTTGTACTGAGGCAGCCCCTGAGCTGCAAGGCTGGGAGAAGCTCCCCTCCCTCCTAATGTGGAGATGTGGTTGGCATTGGGTTTGTCGGGAGATTTCCCCTTCCTTCTGCTCCTCCTGTCCCTCCACAGCCTTGTGCAAGAGCTGCTGGAATGGCCAGATGGAAAGATTTCCACATGGCACAGTTTGCCTTTTCTTCCTCTCTGAAACAGGATGCTCTGAAAAGTAAATCCCGAAGAAGCCACCAGAGCTTTCCCACAGGTGCTGGAGCAGGGTAAAGCACTGTGGAAAAGACATTTTAAAATGTGGATTCAGTGACTAAAGGCCGAACCAGCTGAGGCATGGAAGGGTGGGAACAGTTCTTTGGATAAAGGCGTGCGTGGATCTCACAGGGGGCTGTGGCTGATCCCTGGTGACATTTGGAGGTCTGCAAAACCAGCAGCCACCGACTTCTCTTTTCCAGCTTTAAATTTACCCTGCAGGTTTCCAAGGTGCTTCAGCTAAAATCACCCTTTTGTGGAAGATGTGAATTTCCAGCCTTGGCTTTCTGCCTTCCTTTGAGTCTGATTCCAGGTTTGATGAGGTAAATTCTTTTCACTTCTGTGCTGAAGAATTGGGTTCTTCACCAGTTTTCAACCAGGATGATGTTGTCATCTTGCATCTAAAATTACTTTGTTTTATTAATAACATTTTTTGATGGACTTTCTTAAAGGAAACCCCAGGTTCTCTGTATTACCTATTTTTTTCCTTTAATTAGCCAGGTAACTTTACTAGACTGAATAAGCAGCATTCTCCAACAAACAGCTCTTGTGTTCCATTTGTAACTCACTGTGGTTTTTTGATAGTTTTATTATTTTTATCTCTTTCTATATTTTCAATCAATTTTTTTGTAAACTGATTCAAACTCTATGGTTAAAAACTCCTGTAATCAGGGCCCTGCCCTTCAAAAGAAAGTTCCAGCTCTTGTGTACAGTTTCCAGTTGCAGCATTTTTACTGACATTGTCATTAACTCCTTTTCTAGATCCTTCAGATCTCTTGCATGAATAATCTCTGGTCTAATGACCCCTGTCTGGTCTTTAACCAATTTATGTCACTCACTGCCCCAGGCCTTTTTCAGTTTATTACCTTGCTTCAATTGCTTTAGTAAACCATTTTTCTCTGCTAGTGAAGTGATTCTTTAATACTATATTCTCTATTAGGAAGAAATTTGTCACTATAAGACACTGGCACAGGGTGCCCAGAGAATCTGTGGCTGCCCCTGGATCCCTGGAAGTGTCCAAGGCCAGGCTGAATGAGGCTTGGAGCCACCTGGGACAGTGGAAGGTGTCCCTGCCCATGGCAGGGAGTGGAACTGGATGAGCTTTAAGATCCCTTCCAACCCAAACCATTCCATGATTCAATTTGTAAATAAAAAGAAAGAATGGCTTTGTTTTATATTGAGGTGTGATTGTCTGTTCTTGGAATTGAAAAAGAGTTTAAAAATAAAGCAAGAGCCTCTCCAAAATGAGATGTTAAGATATTCAAACACAGCTGACAATGGAATCAACTGCTCACAGTCTTGAAAGCAGGCAAGGTTTCCTTCCCAAAAATGTGGCTGTAGAGATGGAATCACGGCAGGCTGTGCTGGGTCAGGCTTGAGATTTTTTTTTGTTTGTTTGTTTTACCATTTCCCCTTGATCCCTGGCTTCAGACGAACTTATGACAAACTTGTTGCTCCATGCTGAACACCACTCCTGCCCCACATAATTGCTTTATCATTAATTGTCCTTCCTCCTAATATCTAATCTAAACCTGCCCCCTGTCAGCGTGAAGCCATTTCCCCTTGTCCCGTCACCCCAGATCCTTGCAAAGTCTCTCTCCATCTTTCTTTCAGGTCCTTCAGGCACTGGAAGGCCACATTTAGGTCACCCCAAAGCTACTCGAGGCTGAACAATCCCAATTCTCCCAACTTTTCCTCACAGGAGAGGTGCTCCATGACCCCCCTTGGGCTGCGAGCGCCCAAACACACAAAGTGACCGAGTCTGCCCCAGTCTGACCAGTGGCTGCTCATCCCCTCCTCCGTTGGCATCTGTGCAGGCTGAGCAGGACATCCAAAATCTGCTCCCCAGGCAAGGCAGAGATCAGGCAGGAAAGGGAGGAAACCAGAGGACATCTGGGCACGTGCCTGCCCTCCTCCTGCCTTTGTTTTCCCCACTCCTTGGCTATAAATAGAGATGCCAATCTCCAGAGCTGTCAATCCAACATCCTCCACCCTCATGAAGGTAACGTTTAAAAAGTGACACAGATTGAACATGTAAAACGCTCTTTAATTTTCATGTAAATTCCATCTCTGCTCTCCTGAGTCTGGAGGTGTCCAAAATTTGAAAAGCAGAAAATAGAAGACTTTAAAAGAAACACTGAGCTTTTTGCCAGCTTCCCTATATGAAAAGCATTTAAATGTGCAGTGTTCTGAGTCTTTAAATACCACGAACTGGGCTTTATATTATCTTTTATTTTTCATGTTCTGCTCATGATTCGAGTGTCAATAAGTTGAGCTCTTTGTTGTCTGAGCACTTTTGCTTTCTGTTTTGCAGAGTGAGGGTTATTCTTGTCTTGGTCCTGGCCCTCAGCAAACCCGGCTGTGCTCGCTGGGTTATGCCAGACTGGTTGCTGTGAAGGTGGGGAGGCCCTGGCACAGGCTGCCCAGAGAAGTTGTGGATTCACCATCCCTGGAAGAGTCCAAGGCCAGGCTGGATGGGGCTTGGAGCAGCCTGGGATGGTGGAAGGTGTCCTTGCCTATGGGGAAGGGCTGGAATGAAATGATCTCTAGGATCCCTTCCAACCCGAACCATTCTGGGATTCTCTGCCACCCAGCTGAAGTTTGAGCTGGAAAAATTGCTGAAATACTGTTTTAAATGCTTATTTCACTGTATTTTAACAGAACAAGCACTGGGTACTGTAGGACATGAAGATGAAAATCAACCAATGTTCCGTTTCCATCCGTCCATGCCGCAGCTCCAATCCTGTAAAATGCTCTGCCTCTGTCTCACCTCATCGCTGCAGCAAAACTGCTGTTCCTGGGAGGATGACTTAGAGGAGACGCAAGAGATCTCAGCAGGGTTTAGCACTTGATTCACATATTTCTGGTTAGAAAGAAAAAAGAGCTGCACCGGAGAGCGAAAAGATCAAGGCAGAGCCAGGCCGTGAGTGCCTGCAGGCAGAGCAGCAGAGATGTGCCAGACTTATTAGAGGTCCCTCTCAGGTTTCCAAAAATGAAAACCCATCCCTTTATCATCCCTGAAATATTTTTTTTTTAATCCTTAAGGATCCCCTGCTGTGCACACACACACACTTTGGGTCCACTGGCAAACTGGGTTATGAACACAGTGTCTCAAATTACGCCTAATTTTTGCTCCTGGCTTAGAGAAATATTGAAATAAGATTAAGGCTGCTTCCAGTCCACTGAGGATCTGCTTCATTTTTGAATAATGCGAGGTGAAACTATTTACCTGTGCTCAGAAGACTGAAACTAAGGGGTGGAGTGCACTAACCCCTGTGTTTGATTTTGGGATGCACTAGGGAACACGGAGATAAAGCAGGACTGTGCAGGCTGATGTGTTTTCCCCCCTGTTCTTCAGTGTTTGAATACAGAAGGAATTTTGCTCAGAAGTTTGTTCCTGGTTTTTCAGAGAGACAGCGAGGATGTGGGAATTTTGATGTGACGGGGCAGCTTTGGGGCTGTTACGGTGGGGAAGTGGGGCTGGTGAGTCCATTCAGGGAGATTATTCCCACCTCTTTCCAACGACAGCTGATGTGTGACTTCTTTTTCACATCATGCTCAATACGGGGGTGCTCCTCTGAGGTTTTCAAGTTACGTAAGGGGGCTTTGAAACGAAAAGGTGTAGCAGTGAATTTTGCCTTTTTTTTTCTGGCTGCAAACTACGAGTGAGAAGATTGTCTCAAATCTCTGGGATTTCTGGTCTTTGCCTACACTAATGGGATGATTTCTGGAAGCAGGTTTGGTTTGTGACACCCTGTAATGATCCTTAACTGACGTATGATATCAGGTGGTAAAACACTGCTCTTCTTACTGCACATTACGCTCACATAGTGTATTTTTCTCATTTAAATGGATTTGTAAATATGCAGAAAAGCTTTCCTGGGGAATATCATACCATCCTAATTTTACTTCTGTTGAATGATGTCCAATCTCTGCTTAAAATTCCCTGTTCTGATGAGTATTCCAGCTGGCAAACTAGAGCAGTCAGAGTAAATTCATTTCAAAGTGCAAATTAATATTTGCCAAGATGCACTCACTCTCTTTGCAGCATTCAATCAGCTCTCCCTGAAGCATAATGGGTGGAGAGAGTGAAATGGATGAGATACCTATTGCAATTCACATTAATGTTACTAATGGGACTCGTAAATGAGAGTTGGATCAGGCACTAGATGAATTCGTATGTCTCTCTAGTACTTAATTAATCAGTCAGTTTATCAGTAATTATGAATACAGCACTTCTGATTTTCAGGAAAAGCTCAACCCCCTCTCGGAGGCCGTGCACAGATCTGATTTTCATGGCTGAGAAGTGAACATTTATGAGTTGCTCACTACAGTTCTGTTTTGTTTGTGGGTTTTTTGTATGGTTTGGCATTTTTGTTTTGTTTTGTGGTTTTGTTTTTGTTTTTCCCAACTGAAAAGTTTCTTGCTTTTTTCTGGTTTTACTAAATGAGCATTTCCATACAAAGCACATATTCCCACTGGAGAATTTATGTGAAAATAGCCTTTTAATCACCTTTTGTCAGAGCTGTTTAAAATATAACCCAACCATTTGCTGAATTTGTACATGTCATGAATCACTAGAAATTTTTGTGTCCAGATGTTTTGAGATTGCAGTAATTTATGATATTTAAGACTGATTTTTATACTGATATTTAATCAGATAGTTTAGTGGGATATTTCATCATTAGTGACAGATTCATTACAAATAAATTATTTTTGTGATTTGGGGATAACAATCAGCTTCACCTGTTCCACTGGATGAAGAAGAGGAATAATTCCAGAGTATGATGTGTTTGAATCCAGCCACCTCTTCCATTTCAGGTGCTTATTTAAGTTGGGGCTCATCTGGAGAAAGAATGGCCCGAAACACTGCTATTTTGAATTATCCTTGAAATTAAGAGGCAAAAGCACTGCAGGAACCTGCCAGTACTGTGGTAGTGGGACCTGTGAGAAAGGAATGTGGGAAACAAGGGCGTGAGGAAAACATTTGGGTTTCAGCCCAGGTGCTGCTGAGGTGCTTCAGTCCCACTGGTGGCTCTGAGGACTGGGTGAACTTCAGCTTTGGAGGACTCAGAATAAGGTTTGTCTTGGAGAGATCTTGGACTTGAAGCAAAATTTTTGTCCTGGTGCTTTGGCTTTCTGGACTGTGGTGATTGCACTGAGAACCCTGAGGGAAGCAGGAATGAAGAAGATGGGCAGCTTGGAATTGCTTTTTTTTCTTGGAGGTTGGGAAAGGAGCAAATGCGTTTGAAGTCAAGGTGGAAAGAAATAATCTGTGGAACTAATGGTCTTTTCAGCTTTTAAGTCTGTGTCCTCTCAGGTGCATCATCACCAAGACATTGAACCACGAAAACCCTGAATGCAGCAAGGTCAAGATAATTCATTTTTAGGGTTTTGCTTCTGTGGTGTGAGATTGTGGGGAGATTTTTAACAACGGCTTGATTTGGTTGATTTATTCTGCAGATCTGTGCTGGTTTTTGTTGTGGTGGGGTATAAATCAGGAGCAAGAAACCCAGGAAGGAGTGGATTACGGTGTGTTGGCTTGAACTCAGAGCTTGTCATCAGTAGCTCTCTCTTTTGTGGGTGATTAGAGGAGAATTAAATTACCCATGTGGATAATTCGAATAAACATTCTGGGAGCTGGCAAACTGACATTTTTGGTTTGGCATTATTTTTTCCTTTCATTTTGTTCTCTCTTTTCTAACTTTAGTATGCATTATTCACTTCCAAAGATGGCTGTATTTTCAGTGTAAAATATATATTTCCTAAAAAAAAGAGGAACAAAATCAAATATTTGTTTCATTTGAAAACTGGCATATTGGCTGTTCTTTTCCTACACCTTCTGTAGGGTCAGCTCAGTTTCAAACTTCTAGAATGTATTAAAAAGGTTGATTTTAAGGAGGCCAGAAGGTGATATACCTATTTATCTATATCTATGTATCTATATCTATATCTGTATCTCCTCCCTCGATCTCCATCTGTATTGAGTTTAAAGTAGACTTGCTTTAGCAAGTTTCCACACAGATTTCCACACACCAGTAACCTGCCTCACAGGCCATTCTCTTTCTGTAAGTATTGAAGATCATATTAAGTTTATACTGGAGAGCACAAAGCTGTCCCGAGGTGATAACACGGTGCCCTTGGATTGCTCCATGGATTATGTGGGGATCTGGGGGCACTTAAATATTCTCCTGAAGCCATCCTAGCCAAGCTGGACAGCAAGACATGACATCACAGTTTTCTTTCCTCTCTCTTTTCATCCTTGGCAGCTTTCTGGGGTTGTAGCGACACGAAATAAATCACCCCCCTCAGCCTGATGAGGAGCAGTTCATTCCTGTGCTTGTTACACCCCTGAGCAGGAGGCCAGGGGCTGGATTTTAGGGTGTTGACCATCTTCCCATGTGTTTCTGTACGAGCTGCTGGGACACAGAGGGTGCGGCACTGCGAGGAAGGTCTCAAGCAGCTGAGACTGAGGGCACAGTCCTGGTCTTGCTCCTGGCTGGACTGGACGCAAGGATTTTGTGGCTCCAGTGCCCCAGTGGTGGCACAGGCCTCCAGATGGGAGAAAAGGGGATTTTATCCACACTGGCTGGTCCAGGCAGCCTGAGCAGAGCCTGGCGTGGCACAGTCCCTCTCCGGCTGTGGGCGAACGCTCTCAGCTGATCCTGGGAACGCTCAATCGATATTTTCCAAACGCCAGCTTGGATTTCAGTGGGTTGGTGATGAGAACTGTGGGGGATGTAGCAGCGCTCCTGACCCCGGAGGACCTTTCGCTTGTGAGCAGTTAACAACTATTTAATGACTGAGTAGTTTTGATGTTCCGCTAATGCTCCTTTACTCACTCCCTTGTAGGAGGCCTTTTCCAGTTCCTTAAGCTTGTTCCCCGCCTGCCCGAGCCAAGAGCTTTGCCATTTTAATGAGAAAGGGATGGCTCGCTAGACTCGGGCATAAAGATATTTATTTGCATTGTATGTGCGGGCTGGAAGGAAATCCTTTAATTAAAGACCTGAGAGGTCACAGGAGATCTACGGGATGAACGAACCCAACTCATTTATCAGTGCATGTATGAATGTGCATGGGTGCAACGAACTGGTGAAAGCACAGGAAGTGTAATTCATGCAGTGAAAATTTAAATCATGGAAAGGAAAATCCAGGGCGGCTTTTCTGCGTAAATAATCAAAGTGAGAGCAGAGCAGAGAGCAGTTAAAAAAGCCCACACATAGCCAGACACCCCTGTGTTAAAAACACCTCCAGAATCACTGTTCGCTCATCAGAAAGAACTGGTTCTCTGAGAATAGGTGTTTGAATAGTTTTAGAATATTTTTAATGTATATATTAAATACAACAAATAAGAGGAAGAAGAGGAAGACATAGTTACAGAAATATACGGCAGATAGTGCAAGATTCTATTTTCAAACGAATGATTTTGAATTTGGCTATTCTGGACCCACCAAACCTGCATGGGGTTTCAGTAATGAGGGATTCAACACGTCACAGGGTCTGGGGGTCTCTCTGACACTATGAAGTGAACAATTTGCAGTTGAAAAAAATCATTCCAATATAAGAAAGATAAGAAAGAACCAACAATTTTAGTAAAGTTAATAAAAGGACTAATTTATAATTTAATAGTTTCTTTGGTTTTTAATAAGTTTTGTTTCCGTAATGGAAAATTCAGGTTTCTCCAGCTCACCAGGTGCCACACAGTGCATCAAGGTAAGCCACGTCTGATCAGAGTGGAGAAGAGGAAATGTGGATGAAGAAATTCCAGAAGTGTCCCTGAAGCCTCCCTGCAATCAAGATTTGAGCCTTGGGACAGCGGAGCATCTGTTTGCAAACATCCCTGTGTTCAACTCAGAGATAGAGCCCTGGGAAATCCCGGCTGCAGGGAATCCCCAACCTCCCATTAAACAATTAACATTTTGATAAGGAGCTGTGCTGAGAGAGGAAAACGCCCTTCTGGAGTGTAACCTGGGTATTCCCATCTTTTTAACGGTGCTGGGTTTGGTCATCTCTGCTTCAGGAAGACTGTGCTTGCTGGTAACACTTCCAGAATTCCCCCCGTGATTCAGATAATCCATATCATTTATTCCCTTGGTTCTGTGACTTCTCATTCCCCCACACTCATTTCCCTGCCATTTTGGCCCCAGATCTATTCCTGTGTTGATATTTTCTCTCAGTACAACCATCATGGTACAGATTTCTGGATCAATTTCAGAAATTTGGCCCATCCTTTACCACTGCCTGAAAACTCTTCAGCTTCTTTGTATCCCTCCAAAAATACTAAATGGGTTTTTGGTGTCCAGCCTCCTTTCTTGCCCTCAGTGACTGTGCTCTGTTGACTCGGGCAGCCTTTCCCTGGGGCTCTGGAAGGCCCCTCTTCCACATGCTTGGAGCCTCCCCCTCTGCAGAGGCTGAGCCTGCTGGTCTTGGTGCTGCACTGGGGCCATGCTTAGGTACTTTCATTTATTCCCACGGGATTAAAAGTGCTTTGCATCAAAAATAATGACTGAGTAGGGCAGGCTAGTGAGTTAAAAATAAACTGTGACGTGCTTCAAGCATTCCTCTATGTCCACTTCCATGTGACTCCTGAGTCGCTGCAGTGACCACTGTCAAAAACATTTCCCTGCATCAGGAGAAGAGTGAATGCAGCATCTTCCTGACTGCTGGGGCTGCAGAGGGAAATGCAAAGCTGAACTATCCCAACCGTGACGAGAAACGATCTCTATTGGCAAATCCAGCTTTAAAACCCTGTCCCAAAATCATTGCTCCATTATTTAGAGGGTGTGGGTGGAGCAGGCTGATTCCAGCCACTGCTATTCCTCTATTACTGATGCTCTAAAGGTTTTGGAAGGAGACAAGCTGGAGTTGTTCAGTTATTAATAGAGATGTTATATTTTATTCATTTTGAATGAAAAAAACATAGGGTGTGATATAAGATTCCCTGAAGTTGAAGGGCAATGTGTTTTCAGTGCATGGAATCCTTGGAGGGAAGTCGAGTGAGTGACATTAAAAACCTCGATTCCGACGGAATCTTTTTCTACAAATCTTTCAGTGGTCTCCTCACAGCATCCAGCCCACCACAGCAGCTGCTCTCCAGGTTCCCTCTTCTTCATGGGGACTCCTGCAGGTGTTCTTGTACCCCATTTACTGTACAAATGATTTGAGCACAGCCCTGCACCTCTGCAGTATGGAAATAGTGCTGTGGGATTGTGATTTCTGTCCTGCCTCCTGCCAGGATGTACCAAAGGAAGCAAAAAAAAAAACAAAAAAAACCAGGGCTGAGGTTTTTGGGCACACGTTTTGCCTTTGGTTTAGGTCAAAGCTGTGAAAACTGAACCAGCAAAGGCTGCAGGAGGAAAAAAGTGGCCCAGGCTTCTCTGTCTGAGCTGCACAGTAGTGATGCCTTGAGTGGCTACCTAGAAACAGAGACTAGACAGGAGTAAGGGAATAAAGGCAGGGATTTATTTGAAAGGCCTTCAGAGGTACCACCCTGGGGACCCAGAGGCCACCTTCCCAGGGACCCCACGATGGACAACAAGCCACGAATTCTTCCCCCTTTTATAGGTTTGGTTCATTTCCATATCAGCATAAATTTGCCAATTAAAACCTTAGCTAAGGATGTAATTTCTTCAATTTCTCCACCTCCCTAGGTGCTCTAGTTTACACTTTTTGGGCCTAGGACAATCTGAGGGTCCTTGAACAGCAAGCTCAGAGAAGCTTTGTTGTGTCTGTCTGGCCTAAGAGAGCAGCTACCAAGCTACAAGGAACTTCAGAGGTACACACTGGGCGACACAGGATTTGAAAAGTATAAAAGTTAAAACCTGAGGCATCAGTAGGATGAGTTGGGTTGTGTGAATGTGGGGACAGAGTCCCTCTGATGTGTTCCTGAATTCCCCCTTGTCCACAGGCGTGGATAACTCAGCTGCTGAGTAACTCTGCTAGTTTGGCTGGGTGAAGCCTGCTCAGGACTGACAGCTTGGATGGAGCAGATTCCCCCAGCCCTGGAACAAACCCTCAGTTCCTGTTACTGCTCAGAGGCTGTGACAAGTGTGGAGCACTTGGGGATTGACACCTCTTCTGTGCTGGTTAATCCTGAGTTTGTCCCATTAAAATACAATCGTGCTGTCGTTTCAAATGTGGCTGTTTTCTGTACAGACATGCACAGAACTGAAAATCCTACCTTTTTTTAATTCCTCTCCAGCTGCCTGGAGGAGATAAGTCCTATCAATATCTCAGTTCCATGCTTTCTATCTACCAGAGGCAGGAATCCAATACACAGATATCACTGAGCCATCCCCCTATTAATGAGTGGGTGGATATAAATATGGCACTATGGACAGATGCACATTTCGTAATTCCCCTTAACAGATTTTATTGAGGTGAATTTGCAGGTTTCCTCCCCTGCCATTTTTGTAATCATCAGTAGTTTTGCTGCTCATTCGCATTTTCAGCCTAGGCAAAATTGTCTTAATTTCACATTTATTGGTTCCTGAGGGTTAATCCAGTACACATATTCTTCCTAAATGCTAAAGCCAAGCTGCATCTTGCAGGGAAAATAAGTTGTGTCATCAGGTAAGATGTTGATACCAAAAATAACTCAAAAAATAGAAGGAAAACAAAGAAATAGTGCCTGTTGAACTTCCAAACTGTGTCTTCGTACAGAAGTTCTGCCATGGGATTATTCAGAAAGAAGAAACATGTAGAAAGGGAAATGCCAAACCCAAACAGTTACAGGACACACATGCTTTTAAATTCATGGGAAATTTACAACAAACCCCAACCTTTTCCAAAGACCTGCTTCAGGTCCCTGATAATTGTTAATGGAAGTTTGCTGGTGGGGTTTGGCTCCTGTTCCCCCAGCCATATGCAGACTCACGCAAGGACACATTAAAACTGGTACCATCTGTGGCTGATAGTTTACAAGCCTTAATTAGTCAAAGTTTATCCTTACACTGAACACAACCAGCGTGTTTAGCAGACAGCAGGCCCACACACGTCAGCAAGATTTCCTCTGTCTATGCCACCATCCATGTCAGAGGAGTGGCAGGGGGGCTCAAAGGAGAGACTGCAAAGAGAGACTTTTCCCTGTGGCATCCCAAGGACGAGGTTAATGCAGTCATTTCTGTGTATCCCATGGGATAACTGCTCTGTGACTTGTTAGCTGGGAGTGGAACACTTGTGCTTGAAACTTGTAATGCTTCAACTAAAATGGATACTTGGTGTGATGTCTTGGTGACATCTGTCATCCCCAGCACAGTCACAGAAAGGCTCCGATGTCTAGAAAATCAGTTTGAACAACTTCAGCCTTCTCTGAATTGTGATCACGACCCATCTTGGGCTGGGTTTCCTATAATCTGATTTTAGGCAGGTTTGACAGCTAGTTTAGCAGGATTGTCAGTGATTCTCCCCACCCTGAGACAAGAGCCAGATCTCTGTCTCTTCTGACTGGAGGACTGGTTTTGATTCAACCTCCTCCTTACAAGCTTAGGTGAGAGCAATCCTTTGTTGTAGAGGTGCTTTGCAGTATTCTTCATTGCTTCCACCCTCACTCTGTCAGGATTTAGCTTCAGGTGTCTGGAATTAAACACCAGCAGGGCGATCCTTAATGTCACAGATCCAGTTCAGGTATTTTTCTTGCACGGTTTCCATCCAGCTCTGCTCCAGGAGCATCACCAGAGTTAGGCCAGGGGTTTGCTCCAAGCAGCGCTGCTGGGGAAAGGAGATAGCGGAGCATTTACCTCTAAGGTTAATCCTTTTGAAAGCTGGGGGATCACAGCACTGATCCTCAGTTAAGAGAGCATGAACTACCTCCCTCTTTCATGTTACTGACCCATAACTGGAGCAGAGCTGGCTCCAGTTTTGGAGGCAGATGCAAAACAATTCTTCCAGATGGAAGCCAGAGTGAAGCAGGCAAGATGCCATCTGGAAAGAGAGGGTCCTTGCTGTGCAGATGCACATTGCAAAAATGATAGGAATATAAAATTGGAAAAAATCCCCCCATGTCTGTGGTGAATGGGAGAGTTCTTGCTGCTGGCTCCTGGCTTTCTGAAGAGTGCGCTGTGCACAGCAGCCTGGTAATAAAGCCTGGAGTAAGAATCTGTTTGCATCTTTCTGGATTTAGCTTAGTCTATTTGGGTTTGGTTTGGGGCTCTAGTTTTTTTTTTCCAGTCACTCTTTAATTTGTGATGTGGGTTTAACCCGATTTTGCACTCATCTGAATGGGTGCAAAGTGTTTCCAAGAGCTGTTGCTAACAGTGAGAGGTTTGGGCTCTGGCATTATCCAGCTCCATGCACTCCACAGTATTTTGGGCCAGGATCTGAAAGGACAGACTGGAGGCTTTGCACAGCGGGTAGAGGAAACTGCACTTAGGAGCTAAAAAATGTTCTTACAAAGTGCTTTCAGCGTGATAATGAACATGTTCCTTCACAAGAATCTGACGGTATCAGAAAACAAAGGATGGGCAAGAAGGAGGAAGTGGGAAAGTCAGAAAGCCAGGATGGGCTGGCTGGTGAATATGGGAATCCAAAAAGCATCTCCCTCTTTGTGTGCCCAAAGTATCTTCCAGGCTGTTTCTGTGCTTGGATTCAGAAATTATCTGTGGGACAGCAAAGCTCAGGCCAGTGGCCCCTGGCTGCCCGGCCAATCCTCTCCAGAGTGTGAGGGGAGCTCATCTGCACATCACAGCCCCCTGGTTTGCCTTGCCTGTGATTTATCTTGAAACAGCCTCACTTAGAGAGTATTCATTCACAGCAATCTGAGGACTCTGGATGTGAATTCATCACAGACTGAGGACAGTTTTCTGAGGCAGCTCTTCAGTGCGATCCTGTCTGCAGATTCCTGAATACATTTCTGCTCAAGAGCCATCAAATCTCAGACAGGCTACATCTGCCACATCATTTTTAAAAAACTTTTTGTCGTGGGAACAAATGTGACAGGAATGTGTGAAAAGGAGAAATAACAATGAGCCATTCCAGATATCCTTCAAATACTCTAATGAATTTGAGACCACACATGGATGGAGCCAGATCTGCTTGGTTTTGTGTCACAGCCCATATCATCCTCACCTGGAATCAGGTCTTGCTTTAGGACATTCTTCTTTCAGAGGGAACTGTGACAATGCAGAGCTGGCAGCAGCTCTCATTCATTCTCTGGGCTCTAAAGCACAAAGCCTCGGGAGTTTCAGGTTTTTATCTCCTCTGGGATAGAAAATGCAATGGTTCTCCCACTCTTATCTCTGAAAATCAGGCTACCAACAGTGTGCTTCAGGCAAATTATCTGCAGAACTTACTGGACTTAAATGGCATAACTCCATTGTACCAGCTCATAACCAGTAGTAAATATTGAGCTGTAGGAATCTTGATGTCACTTAATGGACATACACACATCTGGAGGGAGGAATTCTGGCTGTTTAGAGAATCCATTACAACAAAAGCCCTGGAGAAATTCACAGGTTTTTATGGTTAGAGAAGGTCACACTGAAGGGTCAACGGACTGAGAGCAGCTCTGAAGAAGTTGTGAGAGGGACTGCAGTACATCAAAAATCAGAATGAGAGTGCTGGGGGAAGAGATCTTTGTCTCGATGCTTGATGGATCTCCGCCTGAAGATATGAGGTAAATGCTGCTGTTTATTCCTGCCCGCCAAAAGATCTGCCCCTGGTTTGCACGCACAGCCCCAGAACCCTGCTGCTGTCTGAGACCGAGTGTCTGCACGGCTGCTGGACCAGGCACTGCACAGAGCGCACAGAGGAGTAAACAGAAAATTAGAAACGAGGAATTGTCACTGTCGGATGACACTTTAGAGGAGCAGATAACTGGTGGTGGGGCTCTGAGCTGGGAGCTGTGGGATCCCACTGACCAGCTGGGGGTGGTGCCCAGCTCACCCAGCGGCCAGAGGTGGCCCAGGGCAGAGGGAAACGTGCCTTGGCAGCAGCTCACAGCACTCTTCCCCCCCTGGGAGGCTCTGTCTCCTGCTGTGGTTTGGGGGGTGATGAGGAGGCAGCTGCTCCCTAAAAGCTGTTTAGAGACCCCGGCGTGGCACTCTGAGCGCTGGACCCCAGGGAGAGTCAGAGGTACTGCTTTGCTGGTAAGACTGTGAGTTTTTGTTCAGGTTAACCAGCAGCTAAAACAACAACAACAACAACAAAAAGTCCTGGAAAAGATTGGAGTGAGGAATTTGGAAGCAAAGAGTCTCTCTTAATGGTGTTTATGGACTGAAACTCAGACGCTGAGAGCAGCAATTCGAATTTTCAGCTTCTCTCCTAAGCAGTATTAATGAGGGTGAAATGTCAATTGACTGCACTGTGCTTTCAATCAGACTGTTAGTGCTGGACTGACACCTGACAAACTGGAAAAAATGAGCAGCTTTGCAAATCCATTCTTTATATACTGGCAAAGATGAATAAATCAATCAGGAGTTAGATGGAAACAGCAATATAGAAATGAAAGCTGTCACAATACTGGCCAGATGTACAGGAGTGATGAAAGAATAAACAAATCATTAAGTGAAACAGTTTCCTTCCGGTACCATTACTTATCTGAAGAACTGAAAAGTGTAGACAGTCATTTAATGATTTCAAATTTTTGGTGTCTATATCCTTCTTAACGTCCCATTTCAAAATACGAGCAGCAGTGTAAGAAAGTGTAGGAAATGTCCTGCTGGATCCATAAACATCCCAGCTCTCTCTATCCATCAGAGACAGCAGGAGCTGCTATTTAGGAAGAACACAGAAAATGCTCACATCCTCTGGCCCGTTCCCCCTCTGTCCCTGGCTCTCCCCATTGCTGTATTTGGGATGTCTCTACCTGGCCCTCCATGTATTCAAACAAACACCTGCTGTGCAGGAATTTATTTATCTTCTCCCTTTGTCATCCTGTGGATTCCATTAGTGCCCACAAATGCCTGGGGCAGCCAGTTCCAGTTGTCCATTGCTGTGCAGTTACTTTGATTTAGCTCTGCAGCTCTGTAGTCACTTTATTTATGCTCTTCTGTGCAGTTACTTTGATTTAGCTCTGCAGCTCTGTATTCACTTTATTTACGCTCCTTCTCTCCAAACTGAAGACATTTTTTTTCAGTCTCTTATAAACAACTTCTTCCCCTTGGTCATTTTAGCTGCCCTTTTCCACCTCTCCGCCTCCACTACTTCTTTCTTGAGGTGTTCAGACTGTGAATCCACGCTTCTCAGAGACACGAGCGTGGTCAGCTTTTACAGAGCTGCAGGATGCTGCTGCCTTGGCCGCTGCTGCACAAGGTCCTGATGATTTCTGAGAAGTGCCACCCACGACCCCAGAATCTCTTCCCGCGGGTGTCAGTGCCTGCTCTCAGCTCAGCCCCATGCAGATAGTTTGTATTCCTTTGTATCACCTAAAATTTTTCTGTCTTTAAGTCTGTCTGCCACTTCTGTGCCAACCACCGGACTCTGCGAGGTGTCCCAAATCTGCATCGTTTTGGTGCATTTGAGAATGAAACCCAGGCTCAGCCGGAGCTGAACCCGCACTGGTTTCCATGGGCCTGGCCATAAAATAGCACGGATCCAATGGCAAATTCCAGGAGACACCCAACCCTCTCTGCCTTCTGGAAAAGCTGTCACACGTTGTGGCTCCAGTTCCTAAGGGGACGTGCCTAATTTTACACCTATCAGAAATCTCAAGGTTGCACACACCCAAAGTGGATTTCTCAACTCCCTGAATAATAAGCATTACCTGACAACCTGCTTATGTTGGTGATACTCAAGCCCTTGATTGTCTCTCACAGACACAGGTTTTGCTGAGTTGAAGGAAGATTCCTCCAAGAGCTGCAAGGGACCTTCATCCCAGCAGTGCTGGGCATACCTGTCATCTTCAGAGCTGGTGATGAGCTACAACTTCCCAACCAGAGCCTAACCAAGAGCCCACCACACCAGCACTGCTGCCCCAGGGCGGGCAGGAGAGCTCTTCTGCAAGTGCTGCAAGTTAAAACCAGCGTGGCTTTGCAGTCTGAGCTGGCGCCGTGCTGGGAAGGAGGTGCCTGGCACTGCCAAAGGGCAGGAAAAGCGTTCAGCCCAGTGGGAAAAGAGGATCCTGGTTACAGCTGAACTGTGGGTGAGCTCTGTGTGCTGTGGAGCATCTGCACCGAGTTCCCACCTTGTTTTTGTGCCTGTGACACAAATGTGGCCACTGGGCAGCTGATTATAAGTGCTAAAATTAGATTCTTTTATTCAGTTCATAAGGCAGCAAGTGGGTTTTAACCTAGTCTGTGTTTTGAGAGGCACCAGAAATCAGCTGACTGGGGGTTTGTGCATGGCTTCAGCTGCCAGGTTCGTGAATGTCTACTTAAAGCAGCATCTTGAGAGCCCTGGCTGTGAATTTAACAGATGAATTTAAGAATTTAAAACTTTAAAAGATTTTAAATGTAAGAATTTAAAAGATATTTTTGACTAATTTGAAAATAATTTAAAAATATTTTAAAGGAATAAATATATTATACAATATAACCTAACATTTTATAGATTACGTAATAAAATGTAATTAATATAACATAATGTAAAAATAATAAATAAAATTTAGTAATTTAAGGTATTATTGCCTATTTTTTCATTAATAGACTAATATGGTCATTTATGGTCTACTTCCTATCTACAGATACTGTCACAGCTTGCTTGTGCACAGGAAAACAAGCAGTTCAGAATAGAGATAAATCCATATCCCTTCAGCAGTCAGCTCCACTTCACAAATCCCTCTAGTGACCCTGAGCAAATTACTTTCTGAAAGTCAATTATTGGGCTATTTGGTTTGTTTGCTCTCTCTCAGCAAAGCATCTGCATAACTTTCTATCGAGAGATCTTAAAAATGTTTGTCATATCATGTCAACTGCTTCAAGACATGAGCTGGTGCAGAGCCTAAAAATAGCTCCTTGGAGATGACTGGCCTGGCCTAAAGCCAGGCTGGGATCAAGGAGGAATAAATGTGACTTAAATTCACTTTTGCTCACTCGTGTCCTGAACTCTGACTGAGGACTGGCTGAAACCAATTCAAACGATGGGACTGTGTGTAAAAAAGAGTGAGAATGAGAAGAGAGGGGAATTTTTACCCCAATTCTCCTGCTTTTCCCCTCCCTGTAGCACACTGGCCACACTTGAGGCACCACAGAGCCTGTGAAACATTTGGCAGCCACTGGAGAAATCAGTGGAGGGATGTTTCCCCAAACGGAGCCCGAGGGGAGGAGGTGGGGAGGGAGCTGCCTGCCTGCTTCCCAAACTGCAGCTCCGCACGGGGTCTGTTCTGCACTTGAACCCCTCTTTAAAGGCAGCACGTTGTGTTCCTGAGCTAACTGGGCACCTGAGTCAGGGGGATCATTGGAATTATCACAGAGATAACAAACACCTCAGCCGGGAGAAACTCAGCTCTTCAGGACAAACCACCAGTGCCCCTTAAATAGATGCTTACTTAACATTCGGGACTTGGAAGTCTCCATGAATAGAAATTCTAATGAAGGAAATGCCAAGTCAAACTGTCTCCTTGTGTGGCTGGCTTTGACATTTCCAAGCGTAGCCTCTCTCCTGGGCCATCATTTTGCACCCACACTTGTCTGACAGCTTGCTGAAGAAGTGCATCCAAACAGACAATGAAATGCCTGCATGATTTGTGCAGGAGGGAAGTAAACAAAATATCACTGAGAATAAAACCTTTCCATATGTAGCTAAATAAAGCCATATCAGACACTTCCAAGTGCTGGAAAATTGCTTCTCTCGCTGCTGCTTGGCTCGTTGCTGTTCGCTGTTTTGGGATGAGATTTTTCTTGATGGGGTTTGACCAGATTTTGATTTAAACATCTGAAAGTTCCACAATAATTGTTGCTAAGTGTTTGGTGCTCTTCATGTTTGGAGGGTCGGCGCATCTCCATGGCACAGGGAGAGTGCTTTACTCAGAAATCTGCTGAGAATAAAGATTTTCAGTAAACTGGGAGGACAGGGCCTGTGAAAGGGTGAAGTTCTCCGTCCTGTTCCGTTCCTCAGTTCTCGTAATTGATGATCACATTTGTGCCTACTACAGCTAGAAATTGTTTTGCCTGGAAAATTCTCCATATTTTTCTACTTCAACCCAGAGTCTGATCCCCGCTCAAATAAACAATCAGTGTTAAGCTTTGTGACGTCTCTCCTTTTGCCTTTTTCCTTCATGCCTCTGCTGCCTCTCTCGTAATAACAAAATGCAAAACTGAAATGCAAAGGGTGCTCTGCACCATTTAACCCAGACAGGACGTCAAGAAGCTCTGCACAAGAGCTGGGCTGTGCTGTTCAAACGAGTGACACATTCATTAGACTCCGCTGAGCATGGGAGGAATATTGAAGATGATGTGCAAACTGTAAACAGGTCACCTTCTTCAAGATAAAGTGGATCACTTCAATGCAAGACGTAATTAAATGCAATTTCTTTTCGCTCTTCCTTTAGTGGTCCAATTGATGCCTGTTTGGGAATGCCAGATTATTTTTTAGCAGCTTGGCTTTCCTACCTGTGGATATATTTGGTCTAAATTTTTCCATGTGACGTGGAGTGACATCCTAGCTTGAACAGACCTCCTGTTTCAAAAGAAAAGATTAAAATATGGAGAGCTCCCACTTGTGAAATGCAGCTCCTGACAAAGGTACTGATTTCTCCATTGTGTGAGAAACTGGTAATACACAATGTAAAATTGTTCGAAATACGTTTCAAAGCTGATTTTTTTGCAGAAAATTCCACCCCTATAGAATAGTCCCATCAGTTTAGTGCTGGGCCAAGGCAAGTGAAATAATTTAAGAGGTGGGAATCTCCAAAACACTCTTCTGGTGAAAATGTAATTGCTTTGTTTTGAAAGTGCCTAATGATCCAAAAAATGGGTTGATAGCTTTCAAAGCTTTCAGATCTGGAGATGCTGACAGAGCAAATTTAAGAGCGGAAAAAACTTTGTTTTTAGTGTCTCCTTTTCCAGACTTTTTCCTGACAGCCATTATTCATTAGCCAAGCTCAGGGAAGGAGGTGAATCTCTAGTGAGTTTTCAACACACATGGCACAGAAAAGCAGAGGGCAGAGATGTGAAACAGACGCATCTTGCAATTAATAAGCAGATAAAAGCAGATAAAAGCCTGCAGGAGTGCTGTGAACTGAGGAAAGCCCCCATTTGTCCTTCCTCCCCTCCATCCTCCTGCTTTGCCTGTGCAGGGGAAAGAAGGGCAGGAGCAGTGCTGGTCCGCCTGGTCTTTTCCATGGAGAAATCAGCAGATTTCCAGCCGTGGGATCAATACTTCCTCACCGTGTCTCCTGACTCCGGGCTGGAAAAGATCCCCCTGTTTGTTGTGCCACACACTGGGCCTGTGCTCTCGGCATCTTCCGGGCCCTGATGAAGCCAGCTCGGCTTTGCTCTGGGGGATGCACGGAGTGGGGGCACGAGGCCGATTCCCAACTTGGAAATTGGTGAAAACAGGCGCAGAGAAGATGTGCAGAACAAATTCGTATTAACAACAGACCTGGTACTGCACCGAAAAGAAAGAGAGAAGGTTGAGGAGCAGCACACGGGACACCCCCCCAATATTCAGTGACCCTCCCGGTGCATGGAGGCTCTGAGGAGAAGCTCGCTTGGAGGATGCTGAGTGAGAGCACGTTCTGTGCTGAGGAGCTGGGGGGAGGAAGGGAGAGGCAGCTCCAGAACATGGTGGGTGGGAAAGCTGATCCCAGCAGAGCGAGGACAGGCAAAGTCATCTCAAGAGACGGTCCCAGCAGCACTGCCAAACCTTAACTTCACACCAAGTGTCTCGTTTCTGCGTGCACATGTAAATAACAACAGCAATTCCAATCAAGAAAACAACATTCTCTCTTCAGAGGAAAGAAATTGCAGATCTGGGGGTGGAAGTGTCATCTGCACGGAGCGCTGAGGCTTCGGATTCAGTGACAGGTGGTTCCTGACTCTCTACAAGCAATACCAGCACTTAGCTTGTTTGCATTAGGCTCTGGGATTTGTTTTCCTGACAGATCATTCCCGTGAATCCCGGCATAAACACCGACAGCTACCCACGGAGGTGCTCTGCAGGAGGGAAACATGGGCTGGGGGTCTTTCAGTTAACTAAAACTGGCATTAAATTAATGCCAGAGTGAAAATGCTGGAAATAATCCCCCTGTACTTAAGAATTCTCAGGTAACAGAATCACTCTTCAAGAGGGTTCTAGTGCTAAAGCCTTTGAGAGTAAAGTGATGGGAGGGAGAAGAGATCTCGAAACAAGATCCTTACATACACACACACACATATGTGTGTAAAATGCAACTCGAATATATCTAGGATGTATAGACATCAAATGCAGTTTTTTACGTCCGTGTGTATTTTAAAAAGAAAAAGGCAAATTCTGAATATGGTTTTCGAAGTTTTTGAATATGTTTTCTGAAATTTCATTGCCAAAATTAAGTGGGCATTAGGAAATGACCTGAAAATCTGCTTTCCCAGAAGAAACCCTCAGACACTGCTGTGTGCAATGCAGGTATGTGAACTTCTCCATGCCACTAAAAACTTCATAGCTTGATATTTTTATGGTCCACTTTAGTTAAAAAGGTCTCATTTTTAATGCTGGCAGTCTTCAAGTAACAGCGCTGAAACTGGTTTGCCTAATTAGGGTGGTCAGGCAGCTGTAATGATTTAATTTCAGATTTTGAGGGGTATTATAGCTGAGCAAGGCAGGGCTGGAGAGCAGCTTTCTCTGCAGCCTGCTATTAAATTCCTGCAGGTGTGCTGGGTTCAGGGAACATCCCTGGCATTAACACAGACACATGAAGGAAGACTGTGTTTCCAAAGATCTTGAGAAGCCTCGAAGGTCAGATGAAAAATTGAATAAACAGACACGCTTTTAAAATTATCTTCTGATCTTCTTCAAATATTGTGCTTTTTTTTCTTCAGAATCTTTACTTAATTTTTAAATTAACCTCATAATAGCAAAGGTGATAGAGTAGAGAAACGCTGAAATACAAGGTAAAAGACATTGGCTTTTTAATTAAGCAAAATGTGTGCTTACTTTGCTAAAGGTTACAGTCAAACTGGTGAACACCAGTACACGAAGGACTCAAGAGGCTGAATTTTTGTGCTGTGAATTAACAGAAAATGTGAGCTCTGTGTTGGGCCCATTCAGTGATTTGCTGAGCCACTGAAACCTGAGTGTGCCTGAATGCTAAATTCTGCTTGAATGTACAAATTTGGGTCAAGATTTAGGAAAACAAGTGCCACAACTTATGTTTCCAACAGCTAAATAATCTACTCATTTTCTAAGGAATGTTTATGACTTTAGCAGTGGCCCCCCAGCTTTATCTCTACAAGCAGAAGAAGCTGCAGTGGGAGCATTTAAGTTGTTCAAATATAAACAACTTTATAAATTTTTTATAAATTCACTGGACTGAACTGGGTCTGTATAATCTCATATTTTACTAGAACTGGGGTGCACAGAGATAACAC
>VYZQ01035729.1:51277-65037 GCA_013400655.1 Mystacornis crossleyi | reverse complement strand
CTGGGGTGCACAGAGATAACACCAACTGTAATGGAACCTCCCTTTTCAGATATATCCATACAAACATACAGGAGGAAATTGAATCTTGGAGGTCATAAGTTTGTGGGCTCAAAAGTAAATAAAATGCGCTGAAGATCCCACTTCAAAGAAAAATTTTTTTTCAGTCTGGATTCCTGTCTTCCACTGCACTTAAGAAATTTTTAACATGGTTCACACAGGTCAATCTTTGCTGAGTACTGAAGTTATTTTTAAATGAAAAAAACCCCAGTAAGAATGAGTCAGCAGGACTGCACTCTCTGCACTTGCATTAGCAGGAATTTTTATTTTGGAGAAATGCTTGGAATTTTTCCTTCTATTTTGGTGACCCAAACTTGCAGAGCTGGGCCACACTTTTTCTCTGCTGCCATGGGTAATTGAGGTTGGATTTTTTCTCCTGGCTTCTGAGGGAAACCTCCTTATTACCGAGCAGCTGTTGCTGAGAGATGGTTTGTGTTCAGTTTGTTGGATTATGCAATTGTCCTGGTTCTGACACAACTGCAGCATCATCCCAGCGACTGTGAGCGCAGAACTGCAGGAAACTCTGGGGAGGCAAAGGGAGAGAAATCCCTTCCTCAGGGGGAAAAATGGAATCTGCTTCCTACCTCGTGACATCAGACTGTGTTTGGGTTTAAGGCATTCGGAGAGTTCCTCTCCCTGTTTCTTCATTGCTGGCATTTACTGATGATCCCCAAAGCCAAAATCTCTCGTTGGGATGCTGAATGGATGCAGACAGGGAGAGTTCTAGAGGTGAAATGGAGCTCGTGTGCTGGTAACCCCACAGCAAACCCCAGGACTCTCAGCTATAAATGGAAGTGCTAATTAATGACACGGTAACTACCCCCTATTAATTTGTTTTCTTTGTTTAGATCCTTAGAATTATTACCAAAAAAAAGGCTCCTCAGGTCTGGGCAAAGAGCGAGTGGCTGGGAGGTGAGTTCTGTTATCCTGACACCTCTCCCATGTTCCTCCCTCCTGAGAGCCCAAGCTCCTGGCGGTTACAAAGCTACACTGGCTGATGAGAACACCAGGAAGCCTGGATATCATCCCCCAAATCACCATAACTGGTATCCCTAACTGCACATATCCTCCCCAGGCCAGCAGGAACATAAAGAAGAGATAATTGCGCCTTGCCCCAGGGAGTATGAGTGAAAGAAGCAAGTGATCTCCAGTGGGAAGGGGAAAAGCTCCTTAAAAATATTGATTTGTCTAAACAGTGGCTGCAAGGGTGTGGTCACTGTCTTTTGTCACTCTTAGCTATCAAAAAGACAGGTACTATGGCAGCAAGTGTTTATTTTCTGGGGGGGTGGTGTTGCTTAAGGCAGTCAGTGATGCACTCCCCACGACAAAATAGGATCCTCTGGAACTTTACTCTCTGTCTTGTTGACCACTGTTCATCAAAATCAGCCATAATATACCAATATTTCAAATACTACAGGGACCTGGCAGTTTAAAGTCTGGACTGGAATGGAAACTTTGTGGAGAAACTGAGCCAAACCATTGGAGAAAAAAGCAATTTTGCTGTTTCTGCCTAGTGCCTCTCTCTAGGCAGTGACGAATCCCTGAGGCCTTCACCTCTTGGAAGATACCAGAGACATTGTGAAAATAAAAGAAAACACAGGTCAGTAAACAGCAAAATAAGAACATTCTGCCAAATCAGAGCCTCTGACCTCTGGTGCTGGCAAAGGAGGCTGGACTTCAGACTGAACTCAGGGAAACTTCAACCACTGAGTTCCTGGGGTAGTGAGATTCTCATGATTTTTGGGTAATTGCTTGGGCTGGTTTGGACATGAAGATTGATTTGCTTTCTCCTCAGGGAGCCTGAGGCTGCAGTAGATGCTTTTTTGGGTCCAAACTGTCCTCCAGAACACAACTGAGTTCAGTCTTTTACTCAGTGAAACAGGTCGTGTTTCAAGTGAAGTCTCGCTCTTTGACTGTACAGCCTCGGATTTATCATCCTGGTTTTTATATATTGGGATCTGAATTTAACAGCACAGGACAGAGGCTTAAAATAATCCCATGCCTGGATCACCTCCTACTGAGTTGACTGCACTGATTGTATTTTAGCCCAGCACGAGTGAGTTTGAGTGAATTCTCCTCCGTGCGTTCCATCATGAGGGGAACTGACTCATTTATTCTCTTGGAGTCCCGGCCTTCTTCATGTGTGGATGCAACACTGCTCATGCAGATCCACTGAAAAAGGACATTCTCCGTGTGGGAAAACATTCCATGTTTGGAAAGGGCTGCCCAGGGAGGTTTGGAGCCCCCCATCCCTGGAGGTGCCCAAGGAGGGCCTGGATGTGGCTTTCAGTGCTCCGGGCTGGGTCACGAGGTGGGGATTGGGCACAGGCTGGACTCGAGTGTCCAGGAGGTTCATCCCAACCTCAGTGATTCCAAGATTTTGTGAAAACCACTTCTCGGGAGGTGAACAGCCAGTGAAACAGCTCGTGGGTCGGCTTTGAGTGTTGCAAACGAAAAAGAACAATCAGCACAAAGAAATAAGAGACATTTTTCTTTTTAGAAAAGCCTCTGCACAAGAGAAATTTGTTGCAGATAGAAACCCCAGGTTTTTTTTGTGTTCGCAGTTTTTTTCCCAACACATTTCAGCCTTCACACACAGTTCTACGACAGCAGGGCAGCCCTGTCCTTTATTTGCCACACACTGTGTAATATCTTGTCCCCACAGAGATCTGCCCATTCTGTCTGATTGATAGCAAGCCCAGATTGCTCCATTTCCTGCACTGAGGCTCTTACAAGAGCACCATAAAGCTGTAATGCTTCTGAGGCGTACCTTTAAAAGAGGTGAAGACCCAGATGAAAGCTGAAGAGAAACACCAGATAGGCTCCATGAGGAAATTTTGGATAAATAGCCATTAATGTACACTCTGGATCTCCTGCCTGCCCAGACTCTGTGTACTGGGAGCAGCTCCACTGCCAACAGTGCAACAACTGCTGTGAGAAGAGCTTAACTGGGAGAAAAATAAGTTTATGAATTTCTCTTCCTGGTAATTTTTACTGTGAAACACGATTGAAACAGGGAAGAATCACTTCTACTCGCTGTCCTTCCTGAGAACAGTGTTTGTTTCTTCCTGAAAACATGTATCAGGAGTAAGATAAAATCACTCAGTCAACACAACTAATGTCCATTTGAAAAGGGAATAGTATTTGCTGTGTTTTGTAATATCCCAGCTGAGACAAGAAAAAGATAGCAAGCTGCATGAATATGTCCTGTATTACATAAAAGAACCACCAGATTAAAGCTGACTGTGATCTTGTTTGCTCAAGATTTAAATTGATGTCTCTCATAGATATCAGTGGCCTTAACCTGCATTTACAGTGGCAGACAAGAATATTCGGTCATAAAAGCTGAAGTCTGATGTGTTACAGAGAAAAACTAAAAGCCCTTCAACATTTCTGCAACACGATAGTGTTTCCATTTGATCTTGACAAGCTATTTATTCAATCGAGGCCTCAATTTCCCAGCAGTAAATTGGAAATAAAACTTCTGTGAGTGCCTCACTGCTACTGAAAAACACAATTCTTGTGGAAGGATTTGAAGGTCTAAATGATAGGCACTAAAAAGAGTTTTTTTATTGACATTCTCTGCATGCAACATCAAGGTATCAGTGTTTCTCTTCCCCTGTGCTAGTTAGAGAGAAATATTTGGATGTCTTTTCCCACTTAAGCACATTTAGAGCTCCCTGAAGGGCCCCACTGTCTCCAGTGGCCAACCGAAATTACATGGCGTGGCTCATTGGCATTTCCAGAACAACTAGTGAAAATCAATTGTTGAATTTAGCTACAACATTGTCAGTAAATAGACCTTCTGATCCAATTTCAAGGTCAGTGCACATCAAGCTTAATTAAAATGGTGTGGTGTGTTACCCATTGTTACTGAATGATTTTAAATATTCGAGGGCTCTGAGGGCTCTGGAATTTACTGGAGAGACAGAGAAAAATGGGAAGAAGACTAAGAGGACGTAGAGAGCTCTTGTTTCTGCTTCTACTCCTCTTATTCATAAGTTGCTAGGAGTAATTTGCCCGGAGACTTTCTTGATTAGGTTAAACTGGCTAAAACCAGCATTGTCACTGAAAGAAGGGTCCCCTTTTTCCCTCCAAGGCATTTCCTCCTGTGAGTGTGAGACTGTGCTGGACCTTGGGAAGCCTGGCCTAAGCTAAAGCAAAACGAGAAACATCAATCCTGCACTTTAAATTCGTGTTAAGTGTGTAATTGCTTGAATTTTCTTCAAAATACCGAGATTGATTTTCATCTCTACACCATTTTAAGCCATGCAAACATGTTAAATTTAGTAAAAGCTACTTATTTTCATTGGTGGAAGAGAGATCAATATCTGCATCCACTGTGTAATTTAATTACAAGAGACCTGGGATTCTTTTTTTAGTTACTCTACAAAATGACCTCCTGAGGCGTATAAAAAAGAAAGTACCAGGAAGGTATAAATTACGGTGAAAGACAGAGTGGGAGTCAGTTCTTTTCTCCCACCTCTTGTTACACCCACTGAATGCAAGACTAATCTGAGTCTCCCTCTTTTCCTGTCGCTCCCACTGCCTCCTGAGTGATCTGAGCTTGGCCTTTTATCTGACTCACTTACATTGGATGGGGTATGACATCATTGAAGTAATTTTTTGGCCCACTGGGACTCGCTTTTCCCATCCACTGGCTCCGTTTGCAAGGGCAGAATTCCACCCACTGCGCTGAGTTTCCCCTGTACCAGCACGTCAGAAACATTCAGAGGGCAGCATTATTCCTTTTCCTAATTAATAAGACTATGAGCAATTCTCCTGCTGTGAAATATTCACTGAGGATTTGCTAATAAATATTCATCAGTATTAACAAATAATTTTTTTCCTTGCGTACACCAGTGACACTTAAGGAAATGAGAATACACACACAGGGCTGTGCTGTATTACAAACCACTGCTATTATGACATGCTGCAAATCTAATTTATTTCAGGAGCCTTGAACACAGATCATGGCAGTAAAATGTCTCCTTTATACACATCAGTGGTTGTTTGTGGCACAACAGCACTTCTGTGTTTTAATAATGTAACTACTCCCTTCAACTGTGCTTATTTCCTCAGTGATGGATCACACATTTATAGCAGCAGATGAAATGCTTGCAGTGACATTTTAGTGCTGGGAATCAGAGCATTTGTACCTGGTGTAGACTCAAAATTGTCTCCATTTTCTACAGCATCTTAGTACTAGGGCAGACTATCACTGGGAAAAATAAAAAAGTTTTATTTGAAATGGTAACTGCAAGAGGTGCTGGCTGAAACTATGAATAGTTCAGATTATTTTCCTTGCTCTCTTAACTAAAATAGAGCCAAGTGGATGATGACAGTTCATTCTGAGGCTCTCACACAGCTGATTTCTGGGCTGTTTACCAAGCCCAGCCCCAGTTTGCTGCCTTGAATTCAGGGGATTCACTCCAGCCCTCAGTTTGGCAGCGGCTCCCCAGCCTCTCCCGGGGTCAGACTGGGACATTCTCCTCTTTCTATCTTTGCACCTCTTCAAACAGTTCCCAACATTTCCTTTCCTATGGGAAAGGCTGAGAGAAGTGGAATTGTTCAGCCTGAGGAAGAGAAGGCTTTGGGGTCACTAAATTATGGCCTTGTAGTGCTTGAAGGAGCTACAAGAAAGGTGGGACAGACTCTGTACAAGGGCCTGGAGTGACAGGACAAGGGGGAATGGCTTCAACTGACAGAGATTAGGTTCAGATTGGATATTAGGGAGAAGTTCTTCCCTGTGAGGGTGGTGAGGCCCTGGCACAGGCTGCCCAGAGAAGCTAAAGTGCTTATTTTGCTGCAGACATCAAGGAAAATGAGGGATTAAAATGACTGCGTTTGGAAAGGGCCACAGAGGTGTGGCCCCAGGCTTGGCCTGAGTGAGAGGTTGTGCGTGCGGCTCTTCATCTCTTGGGGCCAAATCTGGGATTTTATGTACCCCTTAACAAAATGAGATGACAATTTCTGTGGAGAAGGGCAAAGAACCTGCAGCCCCCAGTTAATGAGAGTTTTTTCACCAGCTCGTAGGTACTCAGGAGGTTTGGTGGGGATGGAGGAGCTCCTGAGGGGGAGTGGGTCTAGAGCTGTTCAGGGAAGCATTAAGTCGAAGTGACAAATGAGGCAGAGAGGGGAAGGTGTGCTCAAGTGAAGAGAGAATCACTCACCAGCTGATTTGAAAGGGAATGTCTTCACAGGAGAGTAATTAATCTTATTTAGGATTTTCACAGAGCTCGTAGGAGGGCTGTGAGCAGAGCAAAAGGGAAGGAGCAGTTCAGAGTGACTTTGTGCATTGGCTGGTTGTATACTGGCCATCCACCTCTCCTAGAGAGCATGAAGGAATATCTGGATTTTAACCCCATCTTCTCTGTGCTCCTGTTAAGGGGCACACCAAAGGCACCTCCAGGAGCAGTCCTGATGACATCCATGTGTAAATAAGCAACCCCAAATGTGAAAGCTTTGCTCCGGGGTTTATTACCTCAGCAGATTAATTTTAAATGTCTGACAAATGAATCATCAGATGAAGCTGTGGCAATTACCTACCTTAGCAGGCAATTATTTCCCACACCTTTGGCTTGCTGACATTCACTGGAGGGTCATTCCTGAGCTACAGAGAGATGCCACCTCTGCTGCCACCATGGCTGTGGGCACTGCCCACCAGACCCACAGCTGCAAATCAGTATGGCAAAGGATTTGCCACTTGGAGGGTCTGAAACTGGCGCCTGCAGGGTCTTTCTCAGAAAATCAGCCACAAAAGGCTGGTGGAATCACCACCAAATGAGTTGCTGCAGAGGGAAGCCACATCCACAGCTGAGACCTTTGCACTGATTGATCTGCTGGCGAAGCATGGCCAAAATGTATCAATAAACCAAATTCAGAGTGGTATTATGAAGACTGGAATTCATCACAGTGTTCTGTGGGATGGGCCTTGCTCTGTGCAACAGGTATGTGAATTGTAGGGGAGGAAAGAGCCGAAGATAAACTTTGGCTTCTGTTGATGGGAGGGAATAACCACATTACAAGGGCAAGAGGAAAAGAACAGAAAGATTGAAAATTTCAGCCTGACTTGTCTCTTGTTCAGTATTCCTGCCTTTGCTGGGGTTTGAGCTTCAGGATGGACAGTATTTCCCTGTTAACCTCCCACACCAAACTGCACCTGGCAGAGAGGATAAAATAAATCAATACTAAATCTTCAAAGTCATCACCACAGCCCTTGAATAAACAGCTCAGAAAACTTCAGGCTCTGCCACTCTGTTTTCTTCACATCAGTGGCTGAAGGTTGCAGAGGATGTTGTGTGTCTGGGTGGAGCCTGAAGACAGGAGGATGGCTCTGGTGGTAATCACAGAATTATGGACTTTCCATCCCTTCTCCTCCAGCCCCACCAAGACAGCAGGTGGTTTGTTTTTAACCAGCTGCCCAGGCACAGCCTGAGAGGGGGTTGGTCACTGTGGAAGGAGCAGGAGGCACCTACAGACCTGTTGCTCAAAGCTGGGGAGGGCCCTGTACAAGAATTTGTGCAAAAGTGCCACGTAGTTGATCTGGCAGCACCAATCCATGTGGTGGGAAGAGGTGACGTTTCCCAGATTTCTGTGGAGATGTGTGTGATGAGCCCCACCCTGTGATTCCTGTTCGGAAGGCCAGCAGCCCTCAGGACTAAAGTTCTGAGGAGCTAAACAAAGCAAGGCAGATGCCATCAAAGAGACAAACCTCAGTTTACTGAGAGCTGTTGAGTCAATAAAGCCATTCCCCTCACCCCCCTGCTTCCCGTGTACTCAGCCAACACCAGCTGTGGCCCAATTAAACTCAACTGCTTACAGAAATGGATCTGTTGCAGACAGGCACACAATGGATTATGATTGTAATCACTTAAGAGGTCACAGCAGCTCAGCGCTTGTTCTTTCTGATTTCTGGGTGAGACACAGCACCGAAGTTCTGACCCACTTTGGGTGGCTACAGACCCTCCAGCCCCTTGCAGTTTGTTGGGATGGTGAAATACAGCCCGTGGTGTCAGCAGGCACGTACTGACTCTTCATCTCTTCCAAAGGTAGGTGCTGCCATCAGGCCACGGAGGAGCAACAGGCAGTGAGATTCCAACTTTGCAATATCAATATGGCCCTAACTCCAGGCTGGGAACTCCAGTGAAATGGAAATGCCTCGATGCACATAGGAAAAGAACCTGCAAACGCAAAGGTCCTGCCAGGTGAAACTCTCGCAGTGGCTTTCCTTGTGCAGTGTCTCCCCTGGCCAGGTGGGATGTGGCCCCTGTTGCTCTGCTTGACCAGCACCCTGTGGGGAGCACCCTCCTCCATGGGGACACTGCTGCTCTCCAAAATGCCCCAAGGACTTCAGGCTCTACGCCTGGAGGAATAAATTTGTGTGCAAGGTGTTTTACAGTGGCATTTGGTATGTCTCTCTTTGAGACATTTGTTTTCTGTCACAACTCCACCAGTCCTATCAGAAAATTCTTACAGATATGTGTGCAGCCCTTTTTTCTTCTTTTGAGCTCTTTTCTGAAGATCCTTCATTTAGCCTACAATCTATAATGCCATCTGCTCTGCTGGGCTGTAGCCAGGGCACTTTATTAACTCAGCAGGGAGTAGCTGATGGCATTGTTTCACTGAGGGACAGAACAGAGTCAGGGAGCAGAGGCAAAGGTGAGAACAGCACAAGCATTTCAGCTCTCAGGTATCCCAGCAACAAAAGGGGGGGAAAAATGGGGTTCCCCTTCTCTTGGGGTATTTTTGGTTTCAGTTAATACTGTGATCTACAAAATCACTGCTGCATGAGCAGCACCGTGGCAGGGGCAGCTTTTGGAAGTGAGAAGAGCAGCGGCACTTTCAGGGCGTAGGGCTGAGGTGAGGAGGNATGTAATTGTGCTTGGTGGTGGTGTGAATATTGAGCATTACACAGAAACTGAGCAGTGTTAGAAGGAACGATGAAAAGATTAAAATGTAATTCAGTAAATTAAAACACCACCACAATAATATAATAAATAATAATAATAATAACAACCACAGCAGCAAATAAAATTCCTGCAGGCTCTCCCGTTTATTGTATCTCAGAACAAATCTGGAAAAGCGCATAAGTTAATTTTGCCAAATCTAATTTAATATTAACCCATATCATTGAGTATAACACACTGAACTACCTGGAATTTCTTTCAGGAAAGTCCAGGTGAATCTCTCTGAATGTCCAGGATAAAAATGAACAACCAGATGAGAAAATCTGACCACGAAAACACCCAGGCTGGTGTTGACAGCCAATGAACCCTTTTTAAGCAGACTGGTGACTGCAAAGTATCTTTTACAACACGTTGTAAGAAGCCCCAGGGTTACAAGCAGCTTTACAGCATCAGGACAGCAATAAAACTCCTTCCAACCTTTTATGAGAGACCCAGGTCATGAATCCACATTACCCAGGTCATGAATGCACTGAAAATAGTCCCCCCTTAAATTATACAGGTTATTCCAAGGAATTTCAGTCCTGCAGGAACAGATTTGGTTCTCTGAGACTAAAAAAACCCCAAAATTTTATCAACAAAAATAAAATTTTGTGCTGGAGAACCTCCCTCGATATGAGCTGACATGATTTTACTGGAATTACAGTCTCATGGAACATGGTTTTGCAATTTTTTCTAATTTGCTTTGGAATATTTCAGTTCATTGGCTTGGGAAACTCAGGAAAACTGTCATCTTTTGGGAAATTCCAGACTTACATCTTCAAACGGACCAGAAACGACATAAAAGGACAATTTGTCACTGCTTTTTTTGCGTAGTCCCTCTTGGCTAGGAAGCTGCAAGGATTCTGAGTAATAACAGTTTTCTATTTCTTTCATTCTTCCAATTTTTAAAGGAGCTGTTTGGAACATTTTTGGTTTATGACGATGTAGTCTGGTGTTGTAACAGATTCAGAGCCTCAGGACATGAGGACCTTGAGAACTAAGGGTGAGGAGAGGTGCATCCAACAGCTGGTTTTGTTTTCCATGCGTCAGAGACCTTGTGTAAACAATGCATCTTAATATAACTTACCCCAAATAATGTCAGCGTTGTTTGATTAGTTAGCATTTTTCAAATATGCACCATAATTTTGTTAAAAGCTGACAAAATCAGCTTGGATAAATGTGTTGATAGCATTATGCTGCAATCTGATCGCTTACTGTCATTAAGTTGGAAAATTCTTCAGCTTCAACAGATTCTACAGTCAGCCTGAAAACTGGAGATTTCCAACACAAACCATCCTGTGATCCTAGGATTCCTTAAAAAGGAGAAAGGGGGGAAAGAACTCTTCTTCTAGTGAAATGGAATATAATATAATATAGTGATTATTAATAATAACGTAATTATTTTTCTAAGTGGATGTTTATGATGGAATCTGAGGTTTCTGGGCTACAGCAAGAGTTGCATTTTCCCCAGAGCAGAGTTCAATCTCTTTTACAGCCCATTAAAGTCACAGAGATGCATCCATCAGTTATCATAGTGAGGGAATGTGATGAGAGGATACATCTTAAGGGAAGGAAGAGCCAAAGGATGGGAGGATTAGCACAGATAATGACACTCATTTGTCTGCACGGGGGACACTCGCTGAGTTGTGAGATTTTTAAATTGAATTGAACTTTGGATGATCTCCATGTCTCACGTCTCTCAGTAATCCTTATCTCCAGGTGCTTTTCACAGAGGGTGGAGGAGCAGTTCCCCAGGGTCACTCATCTTGTGAAAGATGCCCTGCACAGCAACTCCTCTGTCACTGATTTGGCAGCATTTTTCCAAGGCAGTCTGATTGCCCAGTTCATGATAATACCAAATTATTTTCCTGAGTCTTTTCCTCTATAAATTCTAAACCTCATCACTTAGGATTAAAGCAGTGATAGATCAGAGTCTTTTCAGACAAGGAGGTTTCTGCCTGGTTCCTTGAACTGGAAATTCACGTTTCTAAAGTTATCATTGAGTCAGCGAAGGTTTTGAGATTGAAAGAATCACGAGTACCAAAACCTGAAAATGAAAAATGTTATCAATGAAAATGAAAACTGGTCTGATAGGGTGGAGCAATTATCTGGGTAAAATGCAGAGTAAAATCATTACCCTCATAAAGAATGATTGCTGCAGATTAAGGCCACTGACTCATTACATTGAGAAGCTCCTCGTGGCCTTCTCCTGAAAGGCTGCAGCCTTGCAAAAGCCTTTAATAGGAATGTGTGAAGAAATTCAAAGGGCAAATTCTTCCAGGAACAGTGATAGGGAGGATGTTTAGCCAAGCGCAGTCGGGGATGCTTTTGTCTGTTTGTTGGACAGAAGAGTTCAGCTCATACAAGACATTTTCCTACGAATTTTATGAGCAACGTTTTAAACAAAACAAAGCAAAAAAAAAAATTGTATCTCTCGTGTGCTTTTACTGTAAGCTGGAATTCCAGTAAGAACGTCTCTGGCTCAGAAGGTATTTTTTAATTTGCACAGCGCTAAGAACACCGGCAAAATGTGTGGTGGTGCAGAGGATGGGACAGCACAGGTTTGTGGAGCTGTGGGGAGCTTTGCAATCTGGGCTTGGGGCTGAAAACAGAGAAATGTACAGAAGGGGGCCTGGAGGGAATATGCAGAGCTGTGGGAAACACAGAGACGGGGAAATGTAATAAACTGAGGGCATAATTTATTCAGTTATCCAGGGGAGACAAAAAAGGGAGCAAAGGAGTGTACAGCCTGTTTGGAAAAAGTAATTCTCACAGTAAATAGCACTTTAATCTCGCAGGAGAAGGATCAATAGTTGGGTGTTTTCAATAATATTCTGAAATAATAAAGCATTGGGATAATGTAGCCAGGGATACAGAGAGTTGCTATTCCTGTGAGACTCTTTTTGTAAAACTATGCCTTAGATTAATCAGAAGCCTTTGTGCAAAGCTGAAACTACCAGGAAAGATGATTTATGGGTGTTGTGCAAAAACTCTGAATATATGGTCATAATAGTGATATCTACACTTAAAAATCTGTATTCCTTTTTTTAAATTTAAATGACGGAGTGTGTGGCAAGGAGGACCTGGGAATTACAGTGCATTTAATCATCAAAAAATTCTTGAAAGACCGGTAGTTTTTATTTACTCAGTCAGAGCCCATCTGGGTTCAAACGTCAAACACTGGAGGCCTGGGTGGTTTTTGGAAGAAAAGAGTAAGAAAACCCACCTTTTGCAAAACACACAGGAAGAAAAATATCACCAAATGACTAACAGTGCTGCTGTGATTGCACAGTTTTGTGGTGAGCTGTGATCAGAAGTGACATTTCAAGGACTGGAACATCAACTCCGTGGTATTTACAGGATATCCTGCATTTCTACCCCAGTACCGTGGTGATTCTGTGCAGCCAAGAGAGGGACTTCAGCAATGGCAGGAGACTGAGATGAATTCCTGCTGGAAATGAGGTAGTTCATGGATACCCCAGGGTAGTTCAGCCGTTGAAGGAATTCCGTGAGAGCTGTGAAGCTCCGTAGCTTTCCACTGCCTGGGCTGCCTCAGGGCGAGCAGTTCCTCGCCCCCATCCTCAGCATCTCCCAGGCTTGAGGTTTCACATTTTTGTAAGCTGTGAAATTTCCTGTTGCCATTCACGTGGAAAGGCTACGACACACTGAGCTGTCCAGAGTGGCCAACGTGCCCTGTGCCCTCTTCCAGACAGAGACAGAGGCGGAGGGAAAAAGGAAGATGCTTGCAGCTCTCTGGCAGCCAGGCCCCTGGAAGATGCCTGGTTCTATATATAGAACCTGCACAGTTTTCAGCTGCTCACACCTCGCAGCAGCAAAGAGGAGGAGAAGCTTTGCACTCAGTTCAGCTGCAGCTCTTGGAGAAGCAAGAAAAGGGAAGGGGGTTTATTTCTGGAGAGCGAGCTTCCTTCGAGCACCACTGACTGGGGTCATTGTCTGGGCACTCTCAGGGCTCCACGAGGCGTTGGTGGTTCCTTTATGCAGGAGGAAATTCTGTGGGACTGGAACAACCAACACCAGCTCATTTGAACTGTTATTTTTAACAGAATACTGAAAAGGATGCCAAAACATCACTGCTCTGGCCCAGGGCCTGCGCAAGCCACAAAGAAAAATGGTTTGTCTAAAACTTTCCCGTAACAGAGAATCATGGAATGCTTTGGCTTAGAAGGGACCTTAAACCACCCCCTGCCATGGGCAGGGACACCTTCCACTATTCCAGGGTACTCCAAGCCCCGTCCAGCCTGGCCTTGGACACTTCCAGGGATCCAGGAGCAGCCACAGCTCTGGGCACCCTGTGCCAGGGCCTCCCCACTCTCATTTCTTCCTAATATCCCACCTAACCCTGCCCTCTGTCAGTGTGAAGCCATTCCCCCTTGTCCTGTCACTCCAGGCCTTGTAAAAAGTCTCTCTCCTTCTTGTGGGGTCACTTCAGGCCCTGGAAGGCCACAATTAGGTCACTCTAAGGCTTCTCCAGGTTGAGCAATCCCACATCTCCCAGCCTTTCCTCACAGGAGAGGTGCTTCATCCCCTGAATCAACTTGGCCTCCCCTGGACTCTCTCCAGCATGTAAAACACATTATGATGGAGGATTATTTCTGAAAAGCTTTGGCCTAATCTGTTTTCTTCCCTACCCATGGACACGTCTGCAGAACGCTTGTGCAGGCAGCTCACCCAGAGATTTGTTTGCCAGGCCCCATCAGAACCCAAATTTCATTTGCCTCCCAAACTTCTCCTTTA
>VYZQ01035729.1:4197-50404 GCA_013400655.1 Mystacornis crossleyi | reverse complement strand
AGCTGCTGACAATAAATAATCCCATTATCTTTTCCTGCTGGGCTCTGGGGCCGGCTGCACGCACGAGCTGCCCAGGGAACGGCTGGTCCGGGGCCCCCATTCCTGTTCCCATTCCTGTTCCCTTTCCCATTCCCATTTCCGTTCCCATTCCCGTTCCTGTTCCCTTTCCCATTCCCATTCCCATTCCCGTTCCCGTTCCCATGCCCGTTCCCATTCCCATTCTCATTCCCTTTCCTGTTCCCGTTCCCATTCCCATTCCCATTCCTGTTCCTGTTCCCTTTCCCGTTCCCTTTCCCCTTCCCATTTCCGTTCCCATTCCCGTTCCTGTTCCCTCCCCTCTCTCAGAATGTGTCCCCTGTCATTAATATCTTTATTGAGTGAATCTGTTTCTGGGTCAATGACACTTCAGCTCTTTTAGTGCAAAATTAGTAGCTCATCCAAGGGACTTCCGGGTCTCCACAAAGCACTCCCATATGTCAGTGTGAGATAAAAAAAAAAAAATTATTTCCTAGAAAAAGGCATGGAAGAAGCTCAAATCTCCCAGCATGGGGTGCAGCAGGATATCGTAATTTTAACAGGCACTAAAATGAATTTGCCAGTGTGGGCTGTTGGCAGCTCCTCTTTGGTGCCTGCTGGCCTGGCCCTGTCAGTGTCACTGAGACTTTTCCATAGCTACTGGTTAGATAACAAAAGATAATTTGTCAGCAATCTCACTCCAGAATATTGTACAGCTTTGGTGTTTTATTTCCAAGCAACACATATGGACACACAGTTTATTGCTCCTTTCCTTTTACAATCCCCGCCCCCCCTTTGTCAACCCTAAAGTTTTTAATGAGTAGTTTCCTTTTCAGAATTCATTTTTCCTGAAGGCTTCATACTGTGCTGCTCTCAGGATTAGGAAGAAAGTAATCCTAACTTGGGACTCCCATTTATTTCCTCCAATGCTACTGTATTTATTAGTGCTGGGAAATAGAGTGAAGCAGGTTGAACATTATAAATAACATCTCAAAGGATTGTTTTGTTCAACTTGATGTGTGATAAACGTTAATGGCAGTGAATTGTTTCCTCCCTAGCTTCTAGCTTTTCACATAATTTAGGGAATTAGTTTTTCTTCTGGACCTTATTTTTCTCCTGACACAGCCTGCATTTCTCAGGAAGATATAAGAAGAAGTATTATGGGTAATGGATGTCCTCAGGGGCCCATCAGAGGAAAATGGTTCAGGAACTGAAAAGTCAGCTATGATGATGGCCTTCATTTCTATGGTCTTTGGTGGCAACATTTCTGCTTTTGTTACAATTTTATATATATTTTTCAATTCAATATAGAAATCGTTCCCTTTACACTGTTGTTATGTTTTTCACTTTGATCAAGGGAGATCATCCTTATAACACAGTGCTTATATTCACTCCAGCTGAACCCCTGAGATTTCAAGTCATTTTTAGGATGGCAGAAAGTAGCCAGGCTGGGAGAAGTGTCTTCCAGATATGGAGTTACAAGAGAGAAAATGAAGCACCCTTTAAGAAGTAAAAAATTATTTCCTTTTCAAGATCTCCCACAAAAAAAAGAGGAAAAGGTTAAATATATATTTTTACTTCCCGTTGATTTAGTTCCTTTTGCGAAGTGAAACTAGCAAAGAGAGGCATTGCTGGAAACAAAAGGCAGTGATTTGTCACTGACAGTTCGCTGTTAATTGGGATCCTATTTGTTCTGAAAGACTGAGGGGAAAGTAATCAAAGGAGACTGAAATGAAAAACCCTAAGTGAGTGCAGGAAAAATACATCACAACTCCCACACACAGCCACGACTGCAGGAGGCAAAAAAGCATCCTCTGGATACGTGGGCAAGGAGCAGCCACTGACCACGCAGACAGATGCAGACAGACAAATCTATTTTAGGCCTGAGCTCTGGAAATTCAGGGTATCAGGTCTGCCTTTGCCTCCTGCCTTGTGCAGCTGGGAGGGGGACAGCCCCGAGCCAGGATAAAGCCCCTTGTTCCACATTTCCACGTGGAGAAAAGGTGGAAAGAGGAACAAAGGCAACATCCACAGCCAAACCCAAACCTGTGACTTGTGAGCTCAGAGTGGCTCATTTTGTAAGAAAAGGTTCATTTCATGAGAAAGGTTTGGCCAGGGTCGTGACGGTTATCAGTCAGTGGTTGTTTTAGAATGGGAATAATGGGATTATACGCAGGGCTTTCCATGGAGTGGGTGCAGGTCTAAATGGAGGAGACAGGGAGTGGGGTCTGCAGGACAGAGATAAGGTGTGGGTTGTAGCAGTGCTGCTCCAGGGAGGGGACAGCAGGGTCACGTCCTCCTCAGAAAACCTGATTGTGCCCAAAAAACTGACAAAGCAAAGAATTATCTACATCAGAGGTAGCACGGCTCCATCCTCAACAACTTACAGCAACAGGCAGTTCACCCCTATTCCACCAACAGATAACCGGGATTAAAATTAAGCACCTTGCCAGAGGAGGGTACATAAATTCATCAGGAATCCCCCTTGGCCTTGCCCTCATCTGTCTGCCACCCCAGGAAGGCCCTTTTGGGCGCTGTCTTTTCAGCTGAAGCTGGTGCAGTGCTAAGGGGCAGATGCACTGTTCTGTCTCCCAGGGAGATTTGTTGTTCTCGTGCTACTTCTTCTGCTAAGATGAAAGAAAAGTTCATTGTTAATGAAATCTTGTGGCTCTTGTTTGGATGCAGGGGAACATAATAAAAGTGTCCAAGGTAAATGCGATGAATCAAAGTGGAAGCCTACGGGTAATGCAATTATTCAAGGTTTGGCCAAATATTAAATTAGTGAAGACGGAATTTAGCAGGTTCTGAATTATAACTTGAACAGCAGCTAGAAAAATAGCAAGACATCATCTCTTGCTGTCCTTAATTAGCTATTACATTGGAACATCAGGAAAATCTCTCTCGGGCAGAGAGAGAAGGGGAAGGTCTGGGAAGAGGCACCAGAACCAATAATCCACTCAATCCAAAAGATGTGACAGCAGAGTCTATTACAGGAGCTCTATAATCAGGCAGTATCCAGCTTCCTCCTGACCACAGCAAGCTAAAACTTCCTGAGATTTTCTGAATATCCAGCAAAGAGCCCCCAAATCAGTCTCTAACCCAAAGGCCCATGCAGGGATTGCACCAGAGCTGGGAGCCAGCTCTCCAAAGCACCTACCAGGCATCTGAACCACATCAATATTCTTTCTTCTGGCGTGTGAACAAGCATTTCCCCTCATACAGAGGTGTAAGAATCACCAGGGTGACTCTATGGTACTCACAAAGTTGCTATGGTAATTTCATAATTAAACATCCCTGTAAATTCCCTGCCATGATCCTCACACAAATTAATACTTTTTGGAAGTGGGTTTTCATTTAGTCAGGCTTTAATTTGTGCTGTCACCTCCCTGCTCTGGCAGCAAGAAGGATTTATGTGCCACAGAGTGAGAACTATTGCTGCAGGTTTTGTGTCAGCCGCGATGAATGGGTGACACCGGGATCTGTCCCAGAGGGAATGTGTGGGGTGCCCTGGGTGTGGGATGTGCCTGGGGAAGGGAAGGCTCTGTTGTTCAGAGGTGGAGTCGATCCCCTTCCAATGCAGCTGCTGAGCACCCTGATGGGATAACTGGAAAATCCCAGTGTCCACAGGCTGGGAGGCTCAAGCCTGTTGCAGCTGCACCTCGTGGGCCTGCATGACTCAGCTCCAACAATCGGTGTTATCCTAAACTCTGGCAGACGGGGCTCTGGGTGCTGCACTAAGCAGCAGTGAAACCTCCTCGAACTCACAGGAACCCAGGGTGGGTCAGGTTGGAAAGGACTCATCTGGTCCAACCTCCCTGCTCCAGCAGGGCCATCCCGGAGCGCTTGGCGCAGGATTGCATCCAATGGGTTCTGGAATATCCCCAGTGAGATTCCACAGCTCTGGAATATCCCCAGCACGGGAGACTCCACACCTTCTCTGGGCAATCTCCCAGTGCTCGGTCACTGCACAGGTAAGAAGTTCTTCCTCATGTTCAGGCGAAACTTCCTGGGCAGCAGTTCCTGCCCTTTCCTCTAGTTCTTTTCAGTGTTTAGGATCATTGCTGCTCTGCTTCTCTTTTGTCCCACCACCCTTAACTGGTATCAATCCTGAGTAAGTTGCCTTCATTTTCACATCTCTTATCTCTTCTTTGTCTTTTATTCGTCATTTTCACTAGAAATCAGGCCCTGCTGTCCCTCAGGCTGCAGCATCCGTCTGGCTGGATCACATCAGATTTTCAGCCAAGTACTTCCCTGCTCCCTCCCACGTGGCTCCTCGTGCTTCAGAAGAGTTCACCAATGTCCACATCACTGTTTTTAAGTCTTCCAGTTGCTGGGATGCTCTAAAAAAAGTTACCAGATTAGGTATCAAGATTATTATTTATTCCACAGATGAGACTGTGTCAACCTTAACTGTTCCTGAAATCTATTAAGACAAAAGGCCATAATTTTTCCTTTTATAAGAGCCAAATTTCTGAGCAAGAAACTCAAGGATGTGCACAAAGGAAAGAAAGGTTCTCCTACAGAGAAGTTACAAAAAATATGAGGAGAAAGCAATTTGCATGAACTGGCTTCTACACAAATGTATCACTTAAATTATGAATAAAGGAGTTTCTGAATGGATGAGCTTATGGAAATCTAAAACTGCCCTCCTTTTGCCTTTGCAATATTGCAGGAAGGAACTACTTAAAATGCAAGCAACTTTTCAAACGGGAAAAAGGAGGGAAAATATTCTTTTGTTTTAATAAACTACTTTATATTACCACTGTTTGTTGCTACTCTTATTTACTCTCCTATATGTGTTGCAGCCCTCAAAACTCTACTGAAAAATCTCATGCACTTTTTATAAGAGATTAGCTGGAGACACGAGACCTGCACTAACCTCCCTGCTCGGTGGTTGTGTTTCAGCACAGGCTTTTTGTTCTTTCCACAGGGGAAATGCAGTCAGAAAAGCTGATCTTGATGTGAGTTTCAGATTGAAGTTGGCCTTTCTTCTTCCATCAGCCTCACAGTCAGGAGTATTTAAAACTGCTCTGAGTGTGAGCAGAAGTGCCTCCAAATTTGAGCAGCCTGAGTGGGTTTGAGCAGCCACCATTATTCAGTATTGTCCAGTGTAGCCAATTACATAAAATGCTGCCTTCAAAAGCAGTGTTAAAGAGCAAAATCAGAGTAGTGAAACTGTGTGTTGATCACTCCTACTCTGAGATTCCAAGTCATCCAAGAAATGTGAGATTCAGCAGCTTTGCCTTTGAATCCCTGAAACCAAACCACGAAAACTTTCCCAGGATAAGAAAAAAGCATCATCAAATTTCAAAAGTGACAAACAAGCACAGCTTTTTCATTAGACTCTGCAGCTACCTGATGTAAACGTGCACTGTATGCAAAAATTTTGCTGTATTTGGGTGTTTTAGTGCCACATCCGATCCTCTTCATTAGTGATAATAAATAAATCAGAACTCCTGAGGGGGAACTTTGGGGAATGGTGGAGATCAACTCACCTTTCATGGAGAAGAACGGATGACACATTTCTGTCTTTCCTGTCTGTGTAATACCTGTACAAAACATAGATGTGCATGTCTGGAATCACACAGCCACACTCCTTTAATACTTGCAGTGTATTTTACAAATAAATTTTACTTCTGCCACGGCTTGTACCTGTCAGCTCCGGGCCACCCGCTGAGATGGCACCTGCAGGATCATGTTTTTGTTGGATTGAATCTGATATCATTGTAAAAATATTATGTCACAACCCTGCTCTGGTGCCGGTCAGCCTTATTCCCCTCAGGATTATCAAACCCATTTCTACATGATCTCAGGAAAGGAGGAAAAAGATCCTGCTTCTCCCCTTGGCTATGTGACATGATTGTCCTGGAAGGTGCTGACTTAAGGCAAAAATCTGCTTGTTTTTCTCCCAAAGTACCACTTAATTACCTGGGATTGACTCACTGTCCACTTGGATAAAAGGTTGGCAGAGAGGGATGGAGTTGATGAAGGTCTTCAGGCAGAAGAGCCTGAATATCTGTAAGCAGGGTGAAAAATAGGGAATATAAATATCCCTAATGTGTAAATGTAGGGATATGCATAACCCTAAACTTGGATATTTGTCACCGCACCTGCTCACTGCACACAACCCAACCCGTGCAGCTGTGCTGGGGCTCCTTTTTCCCATTATCTGAATTTCTGTCCTGCAGGATCCCTAATTTGAGGAATGTGTAGTCCTGAGGCAGGGATAAAGGGAAGTGCTGGGGTTGGAGGTTGCACCACACCTTGGGTGGTTGTTTTTGAGCAGCAGCCTGAGCTGCTGTTGAGAGCTGCAGGCACTTTGAAATACACAGCCCCCAAACAGACACGTCTATAACATTTCCAGCATTTCTAATTAAGTCAGCGATGGAAGTAAATTTTGCCTCGAAGCTTGTTTGATAATAAATCTCCAGCTGACAGCGCTGCACCTTCCAAAATTTTTTACCATCTGAGAAAAGAAATAGTTATTAGAGGAATAGTGTGACCTTCAAATCTTCCCAGAGCTTTGCAATCATGAACAGGAGTGTGCAAGGCTTCAGCAAATCTGCTCCTGCCTGTTTCCTGCTGTGCTGCAGTTTGGCTAATCAAGTGTAATTAAAATGAAAAAAAGAAACAGCAATACAATACCGTACACGTGGAAACAGTAATCAGGGTGGCAGCAAAGTCACTTTTGTGCAGGGGCTGGTGTCACACGCAGCACTAAATGCTCCCAAGCTGTTGCTCACGTGAGTAATGTTCATGGAGACAATCCCCTGGTTTTTCTGGGATCACCTGGCTGAGAAAGGATTTGCAGAATCCTCTGTGAGCACTGACAGACACCCGGTTCTGTCACAAATGCAATTTCCACGTTGTGATTCTTGTGTTAGACCAAGTGACGTTATGGTTTTAATTTTTTTGCTTCTTTTTAATTGGGTGACTTTTGCCAGATGAGCTGCAGGAAATTTGGTGATTGTTGGTGATAGCTGGTTCTGGTTCCTGATGAATTCTCATACAAGCAAAAAAAAAAAAAAGGAAAAAAAGAGCTTCAAGGAACACAAAAGCAACTGAGTATTTTTGGTATCGTTTATTTTCCTTCAGATTTGGTAATAGTACCAAATTAAAATAATAAATATTTCAATTTAGTTGTGGCATTAATCATCACCTTCATCCTCATCTCACGTCAGCTGTGACATTCAAATAATGCTCATGATTTAGCAGAATAATTCTGGATCTACACTGACACTCCCCAGTAAAAGAGTTCTCCTGCAATAGGGTGTAAAATATATTTCTCTTTCCCACTTAAACCCCACTGGATGGGACCCTCCAGGGGGGAAAATAGAATTCATTTTAGAATATGTCATTTCTGAAACTTTCCTTTATTATGCATGCAACCCAAAAATCTCAGTGCTCAGTGAAGTTGCTTTATTAATAAGAATTTCTGTTTCACAGGTTGGATTGTTTTTTTTCTTTCTGGTATGGGTGATCAGAGAAATTTACACACAGGAAGCAAAAGCTTTAAAATAAAGGCTAATAAAGTAAAAAATGAAGGTTTCTAGAACTGTATTTAAAATGAAGATTTCTAGAACTATATTTCTGTTTAATAGAATAGGAAAACAGCCTGGTAGATATTTAAATTTTTCAATCAGGGTAGCTGTTTTGCTCTTAAAAAAAAAAAGAGATAAATTAAGCAGTTTAATTAAGCTCATCTCATTTTCATAATCCTCCTTCTCACCCACACTCTGATGGAAGGTCAGAGAAGCAACTGCGGAGGAACACGGCACTGCAAGAACAAATTTTAATTATTGCAAAGGAAAATTAAATTATTTTCTTTTCAAATATACTTATTTCCCCCCCCTTTTCTGCTTAATTTTGAGAGTAATTTCTCACTGCTCTGTTTTCCCCCGAGGCAGTTTGTGTTGATGGATAGCACAAAGTTAGGGGATAACAGCAAAATGAAAACAAGCAGCGGGCTGCTGACAATTACAGCATTATCAATATCGAGAGATTGTTCCCAGGATTAACATTCCCACTCCTCACAGACTGGAGGGCACCCTGTCCCTGGGGCTGGGATAACCGAGTTGAGCCACAGCTGCCCTTTCCAGGGAGGTGCAGCCTCAAAATCCCACTTTTTACCCCAATTCCACGACCCCGCACTGATCTAAGGACACAGATCTCTGCAGGTAAATGGGCAACTGGCACTTCACAGGCATTTAGCTCCAGGCATAAATAAATATACATTAACCTGACTTTCATGTATTTTGTGCTTTATTTATGAGGTAGTTTTTAATAAGGCTGTATTATTGCAAAATGTTATTACAGATAATCTTTATTATCACTCCAGCCTGGTAATATGAGGCTGTCTGAGCTCATATTTCATTTCACAGCTCCCGTAGCAATGACTGAAATCCTGATGTGTGCTCGCCACTGCCTGACAGCCTCGGTTCCTAACGGAGCTGTCAGAGGAGAAGGGCTCAATCCATCAGCCTGCCCTTAAAGGAAAGCAACAGAAGGACTCAAATCCCGGCCTTTTCTGTGAGTCCAACATCCCGACAGAATTAAACATGGACTTCCGTAGGTCGTGGTGCTGAAGAAATCATCCCTTTGTTTTGCCTGCTTGACCTCTTGTCTAATATTTGATTTTTTCCGTGCATACAGCAGTGTTTTTAAGGAGAGCTCCTCAGGTGGTTAATTGAGCAGTTTTTTCGCAGAAGGGTCGGAAGAACCCTGCCACTGGGTAAGGAGGTGATGCCCCTTTTTGCAGTGGTGAATAAACCTTGCCTGGAAACGCCAGGGACCCCACGCAGGCGGGAGCAGAGCAGCTGCCAGGAGCTCCGGGGGAGCAGCTCAAAGAGGGAGCGAGCCCAGGCACGGGCTCTGCCACAGACTGGGCACCTGGGTGAGGTCTGCAGGTCTCTGCCTTCCTTCAGCTCACTCAGACTCAGTTTTCCCCCCTTCCCTGGCATTATTTCCTGCTTGGATATGTCAGGTAACACCACTGCCGTGCACATTTGGCAATTCATCCACACCACTAAAATAAAAACTCCACCAGCATGCCAGGGAGGTTTTATCTTCTCCGAAGCTTGCAAAGCTCGCTGCACTTACCTGCCCTTCTTCCTTTTTATCAAAAAGCAGGGAATATTTATTTCTTTATGTCTTAGAAGACTTTTTAAGGTCTACGACACAATACGGACTAGTTTAAACCCCCACAGAAGAGGAAAAAGCCCCCTGCCTTGCTGGCATTCACTCTGAGGCAGAGGATTTGAGGAAAAATAACAGTTCTGCATGCTCCTACAGCAGGCAGCATGTCCTGAGCCCTCAGCAGGTCTCGAGGCTCCACTGGAATTGGTCCTTCCTGACCAGCTCAGCAGTTCAAGGAACACCTGGAACAGGGAAGAGCAGCAGCCCCACACAGAGCTGAAATCTCCATAATATAAAAAGGATAATTGCAGACTTCAAAAGCATTGAGAGGTTGGGAAAATTAAGACAGACGTTCCAGCCATCCCTCACAGAGTCAGGTCTTTTAAAATCTCTTATTTCTGAGCTCAGGAAAGGGCACAAGCCTTAACCAGTTTGTCAGTTTTTGTCACAACAATCCAATTTCCTCAATGAGGCATCCAGGGCTTTAATACGTACTTGAGTGGCAGTTTCCATCCCAGCATTTTTCCACTGGCCAGGAAGCACAAATCAGAGGGTGCAAGGAGCCCGGAGTGCTGGCAAGTCTTGCAGCAAGCTGTGTTTGCATTAGTGAGTGTAAATAGGTCTCTGGGAGGAGGCATCAAACATCGTGCTCGTGGCTTTTCCCTCTGTGCTTGCAATTAGCTGGGAGGGGAGCACAGATGTTCTACAAAGAACTCCCATCAAATTTAAAGATGCAAAATTGTTAGGGTGGCTCTAATTAATTTTCTGCCTCAGTTTAAATGATATCTTTATGTTGTGGCACTGTGCAGGATGGTCTGAAGCGACTGGACCAAAATTGCTCACTGAATTTTGCTGCATGAAATGAATTTGGCCTGTTCTGATGAGCACGTGTAGAGAGGATGTAATTTAATTGAGTCCCCAGATAAAAAATTATTTTCCAGAAGACATTACTGTGAAGTCTGGTGCGTTTCTGTTGTTTAATGCTGTTGTAATTTGTCCTAATTTATCCTCATTGTGCTGGTTGGAAGATGGAGTGTTTTCACAGGCCCCATCACATCTGTAGTGTTTACAGGAGTGTATCAGCCAAATCTAATCTGTTTGGCCACAACACAACAGACCAGAAGTGTTTTCATCTCACTTTATCTCAGTGCTTGGTTTTACTGGTGAGTGGCCCTTGAGGCAGAACCCCTCAGAGTGCAGGGCTTGGATATTCCATGTCCAGAGGTTGAACTTGATGACCCTGAGGGTGTTTTCCAGCCTAAATGATTCTGTGGTTCTGTAGTGGAAATAATTATTTTGTATATTTAACAAAAAAATTGTTATATTGATCTACAACTCTTTCTTTTTTCACTTAACAGCCTGTCTGGTTATAGAAGAAGAAATGATCCTTGGTCTGTTGGAACATTTGGGTTGTATTGAAAGAGAATTTGATGGGCAAATTTGATGCGGAGATTGTAATAATTTATACTGACCTGGGACTTGTTGAGAGAAAACTTAAATGTGAAATGTGCTTTGCTTATTACAAGGTTTATAACCAGCACCTTGCAGCCCCATGGGAATCCAGGGACTACTTGCAGAACAGCAGCAGAGATTAAGGAAGGAAAAGAAGTGGCAGACTAAAATTCGTTAGGCCCGGTTCCACATCTTCAGAGGCCCAGGATGCTGCGGTTTGCAGGAATAAGATTCACACTACAGGGTCTCACTCTCTTCAGAGATGTTTAGGAAAATAGACCCATAAAGTTGGTAATTACAGACTATTTACATACTTTTAGTTGCACTTCAGGCATTTATAAAGTGAAATGTGTCGTTATTCTAACTTAGTATTCAATATTCAAAGGGTGCCTTATCCATCCTGAAAAAAGTGTGATAACCCTTTTTTGTGGGAATCCCCCACCATGTAATTCAAACATGACTAAGCAACATCTTTTTGCTACGAATCTGAGGGAGGATGTGGGAGTGAGATGAGTGTACCCCTCACCCTCTTGGCAATTTAATTCTTAATCCAAACAGAAATCCAGGGGTTAATTGAGGAGGTTTATATAAATAACACAGATAAGTGCTCTTGTTCTTAAAATGTCACAAAGTTTCACTTGAGGTGATCCTTAAAAATCAAGAGGAAAAATAACAGCGGCTGTTTCGCCTGGAGCTGGAAAGTCAGTGTTCCGAAAAAAGTGCCAGGGAAAACGAGGGGAAAAGAGAGGGAGGTGGAGAGAGGGAAAACTGCAGCCCAACTGCTTTGGAGCCTGCAGTGCACGCTCTGCCAGGGCCAGCACTGTACGTGGCTACCAAAAAAAGCTTTGCAGGGGGTTGTTCGGAGGGGATATTTCTGTGTGGGGGGATGCCAGGAGGAAATCAGCTCTGCCAGGCAAGCTCGGGGTGCTCCGGAGCATCTCGGAGCATCCACGCCTCACTGCCCTGCGAGTCCATCAGGGAAAGGATGCTGCAGGAGCAGCCAGGGCAGAGACTCTTGCAGCTGAGCTCTGCATTGCTGAGGATGCTAAATTTAGGTGTCTGCAACGCAGGAGGAAGCCAGGCGTGAGGATTGCTGGGGCTGGGTCGCTGCCTGTGGGTGCAGAACTTCTGGCTGGCCTGTTTTGTTGAGCTGTTGGGTCAAAGCTGGAGAGTTCTCGGGGAGCAACAGCGCTGGGGTTAAACCCTGCTGCAGCCCTGCCCTGGCTTGTGCCACTCGGCAGGAGAGAGACAGAAAAACCACCAAGGAAAAGCTGCACAAAAAAAGGGTCTTAAACATTGTTCTCTGCAAGGGGTTGATAAGGAGGGTGCAAGGTTTTCTTTCAAAGCTGTTAAACTTTGATTATTATGAGCAGAGGGAAATATTTATCACCTTGTCTTTATTTCTCTTCATTTCATCAAGATACTGTGAAATTTCGGTGCTTTTCTGTCAGAGATTAGGGTGACCATGCTCATTCTGAGGATGAAAAACCTTCTGCTCAGCAGTTACCAGTACACAGACCAGAGGGGTGCAAGGCTGAAAGCTTCGGCAGCAGAAATCTTTGTGGCAGCTTTTTGTCTTCAAGTTGATTTATGCTAAAGGCCTTGAAGACAAGAATTCTCTGCAGTGCTCACTTACCTGTGCAGAAAGGGAAGTTTCTTTCATTAAACTCATCTCAGAGACTTTCTTGGAGGTCCCAGAAAAATCCCAGTGTCATCATGGCTGTGAGAAGCCTTCTGTGGAAATTTGTGAGGTCCCAGCCAGAACCCTCGAATCTGCAGCACCACATTTCAGGAGATCACTGCTATTTGCAGAGCTGTAACTGCATATTCCAGCAGCAGGATTCTTCCTAATCCCAAAACTTTTCTTCCAACTTGTCCTACTCCACAGCATCCTTAAAATGCAGTAGCATTCCTTGGGAATTTGGAAGCCCTCACTAGCCGGCATCCATGGCCTGTGCTGTCTGTAATCTGCTTTCCATATGCAGTGCTCTGGGCAAACTCTTGGACTCTCAGACTCACAAACTGAATGTTTTCCATCAGATGTAGAGTTGTAAATACATTTTTTGGCCACCGAGACCCTGCTGGGGCTATGTTCCACCAATCTGAGATTTGGCTTTGCACCCTCAGTAGCACAAACAACTCCACAGCCCGGCCTGGCACAAAGGTTCAGGAGGACTCTCGTGGCTGACAAGCACAATGTGGGAAGAGTCCAGAATAACTAAAGAGCCATTTGCCAGTGAATTGCTGGTTTTCATGAATGTCCCAAACCAGAAGAATCCCAGATGACGTCTGTGAGTACAATCATTTGACCCAGCCCACAGACACAGATGGGGCCTCAGGAACACACGCCAAATCTGTTCGGGAGGCAGATGGAGATGAAATTAAATGATATCAGCTAACTCACTCTGAACACGGAGCTGGAAGTCAGCGTTGCATATCCTGAAATCCAAACCAATGAACTCTCTGCTTTTGTAGGCATTTGTCAAAGGAAGTGCTGAGAGATTCAGACAATCCTTCATTTTCACAGGTACCTGCAGCAAGAGAAGTTGTGCACTAATGGCTTTGGCTGCTTTTGCAGGGTTTCTTGCCTTAGCTAGGAGCTGCTCAGTGAAATATCACCACAGTGGCTGTTTTGATGGCCAGCGCTGTAGTGGCAACAATAAATATCACCACCAAAAGCAAGTGGCTTATTTAAGAAAAAAATGGAGGGGAAAAAACCAGTCTAAAATGTAAAGCGTGGCCCTTTTGCACCCGAGGCACAATTTAGGCTGATTTCAAGTGTGCTACAGGATCATGTGTTGTACCCTCTGCATCATATAATTCTCAGTCCCTCTTTTGGTTGTGTTCAAGACACTCTTAAAGGAAAGGAATGTCGCATTTCTATGACCAACTCAAGTGATTTTAATTGAGGACTTTATATAACATCTGCTGGGCTGCGTGAAAAGGTGGGATGGGAAGTTCGGTTATCAGCTAATTAATTGTCCTAATGCTACTGCCCTCCCTCTGTCCCTCAGAGGAGGTGGCAGGTTGTGGAAAGGGCTGTTTTCTCCAGAAAGCCCTGGCAGAGAAAGGATTTTTTGATGTCAGGCCACACTTGTGCCATCTCCACAGCACTACACAGAGGTCCCAACTGAAAAAGAAACAGATTGAGAACAGGACTCAAAGGAATATCAGGGAGAAGCTGTTGAGTGAATAAAGTTCCTCTAAGAACAGAATTAGCAGTGATTTTTCCCTAGAAATGTCCTTTTCTGAAGCACACTCCTTGCTGTCACAGATTTAAGTTCCGAGATCACCATGACCTGCTGCATGGTGTAGACATCAAACATCAAACGTTCCTCTGGAATTTCTTGAAAGGGATATTTTATTCCCACTTAAAAAGTTTTCTGCTTCTCCCCCTCATCTGCTCCCATATCCTCTTCCTAAAATTGCTTATGACTCAGAGAAAAGCTTGCAGCCACTTGGAATTACTGCAGAAAACTGATGGGATTAAGAAGGAACACTCTTGCTTCTACTGAATCCACAAAATGGGAACAACAGATTTCTTTTAATCTGTGGGTGCAACTTCACCTGCTCACACCCTTCTGCCCATGAAGCCAAATTTTCCCATAATAAATCAGTGGGATTTCAGGGAGACATCCTCCGACCTGCTCAGGTACAAATGTTTCTTTCTGGAACTAGTGAGTGTCCACAACGAACAAAAGAAGAAAGGAAAAGAAACTGGAAGCGAATTTGAGAAGGTTTTTTTCTCTGCAGTGGTCCATATAATCAGTAGCAATTTTATTTCATTTTTTCCTGAGAGAAGAGGACCTCAAAGTGTGTCTTCTCTGTTCTTTTCTTGGTTTTAAGGTACAATGAGCCAAATGAATCTCAATCAGCTGCTGTATTCACAGAAAGGACACATTTGGCCCATTACACGTATTTCCAATGAGAAAAACAGCTCATAAACTGCCCTGCAGATTCATGGAACAGAGACAGGAAGGAGAAAGGAGCATAATAAATCAGAGTTCTGTACCTTTCCATGCTGGGACAGGCAAACCTTCCCTGTTTATGATGGATGGGCCCATCAGTGGCGGCCGGGAAATCCCTCGCTGGTGGCTGCTTTTATCTCTCCTCCTCACCTGCGATTCTCCTCCTCTCGGGCTGTGGGCTGCTTCCTGCACAGCAGGGATCCCTTTTTCCATGGAGTGGGCAAAGCTGTGGGAACAGGGTCTGGCTCAGGGGCTTATCAGTGAGAGATCCTGTGCCGGCCCCGAGCCCAGCGCTGCCCAGCCGGGGATTTATTCAGCCTGGGTGAAAGCTCTTGGCAGCGATTCCCGTGTTCCAGGAGTGGATGAGTTTATTGGTTCAGGTTGTTTTGTGCCTTTCCCGTCTCTGGAGCAGGTTATCCAATTTCCATTAACAGGAGGAAGGAGCTGGTGCTCCCAGCAGTGCCATAAATCAGAGATTTAATCTCGAATTAGCACAGCCCTCCAAAAAGTAAATCAGTCACAGTTAGCAGATTTACCTGATATTGTGTGATATTTTTCTCAGAACAAATACTTCTACTCTGACATCAGTGTATTGCTTTGAATTTATGTTGGTTTAAAAGCTCTGCAGTAATTAATGAGTCTAATGGGAATTGTACCTTGATTTTTTTTTTCCTGGAGGTTTATTCATTCCCTCGCTTTATTCCTTACCGCTCAGGATCTGCACAGGCTTCTGAAAAATTAGCATTTGTTATGTTGCAATGATATAGGGTCAGTAAGGAACATAAAGAAGAAACATTGATATGAATTTTCATCAGATTTAATAAAGGTAAAATGCATTTCTTTTTTTTTTTTAATAAAACTATATATCAGAGCTTACATGTTTGTGAAGTTAGGTGAGTGGACAATGAAGAAAAAGAGATTTTGTCCTCTGTGTATTTCTTTCTAGCAGCTAGTCAAGTAAGACAGGTAATTTTCTTCTTTTCTTCTTGGGACCCAAGGTATGCACTGGGTACTTTTAAGTGGAACCTTGCTCCTAATCTCTAAACAGAAAGGTATAAGGATTAATTAAAATAAATTCTCTAAGAAAGAATTACAGGGTTTGAAATATTCAAAAATCTATATCCAATTATACACCAGTTGTAGTTTCCTTTCTGAAATATACCAAGGGTCAAGAACTATATTGACACAAAATATGAGTAATTCTTATTATTCTCTTTTGTTTGCAGGGGGCTTCCTTATCAGAACAGGATTATCAGTGATAAATTCATTTAACCGAATAAATTGGCAGGTTTGGAATGGCTTTAAACTGAAAGAGAGAAGGTTTACTTTAGATATTAGAAATAAATTGTTCCCTGTGAGGGTGGTGAGGCCCTGGAACAGGTTTTGCGGAGAAGCTCTGGCTGCCCCACCCCTGGAAATATCCAAGGCCAGGTTAGATATGGTTTGGAGCAACCTGGGATGGTGGGGTGGAACTGGGTGACCTTTAGGGTCCCTTCCCCATCCGTTCTGTGATTCTATGAAATGATTTTCTGCAAATCACCTCCAGCGTGCACGAAGGCCTGGTGCAGAATTCCACACAAGTGCCACTCAGTCCGTGTTTGCTGAAAAATCTGCTCGGGTGAAAATGAAATGAAGCTAAAAGCTCGGGCAGCATTTAAGATCGGAGGCAATGCTGGAGAAGGACACAGAGCACTCCTGCCTTTCACTAAGAAGATTTCCCCTGGCTTTTCACCAGTCAGGGCCTGTCCCTCGTGTGAAGTCACTTCACTGTGTGAAGTGACCCAGCAACGCTCAAAGGGCATCCCCCAAGGGTGAGGCTGAAACTGGAGAAAAATGAAGGTAGCAAAGGGTTTTAGGAAAAACCCCTTCCCTTTTCTTGCTGTGTCACAATCTGCCCCTTCTCTGATCCATGTGAAGAGTTCACCCCGCAGACCCAGCCAATGGCCCATTGAAATCTGTTGCAGTATGCACGGAAACCAGAAATACAGTGAGCCATGCCCTGGGCTCCGAAAAACTGCTCAGCCTGAATGGGCAATTCTTCTGTAGTTTTATTCTTCTTGGACTGCATCAATAACCTTTATTTCAGGATGACTGCTTTCCTGTTCCAACAGTGGACACATGCAAGGCAGTTTCGTGCTGGCTGGACACTGAAAGGGGCAGTGCACGCCCCATATTGGCATCTTTAAAAGTGGAAGTTGGAACTGCAGATCCTAAATGATTCTGTTTATGTTTTTCTGATGTTTATGTCTCTGTAGTTTTCACAGGAGCCCTATAGCTCATGCCATTAGTCAGTGGGATGAACCCAAAAAGAGATTCCTGAGGAAATGATGAGTTTTGCAGGGGTTTCACCCACTCGGCTGCACAAGGCTCAGACATTTCCCTGCAGCACTCACCCTCTGCTGCTTTTATCTGGAGCTCAAGTGAACAAAGCATTTCAGATCAGGCACATCTGGAGTTCTTTTTGCGGTCAGATGTCACAGTTTAGTGACAGTAACTGACTGCTAACAGACTGTGGCTGGCTATTAGTATAGTAATCCCCCACAATTTATATTTCCCCTCTATTATTTTTAATATTTCAATGTCTTCAACATGTTAGATTTTTATTTTCTCATATCATGTCCCTTAAAATAACCATCATGAGATAAAATCACCAAAAAACAAGTGTTTCAGTAGCCGAATCACCCCAAAACACTCAACTAAACAGTGTTAAAATGCAGAAAACCACGGTGCAGCTCATTTTTGTTGCCTGTGATTTATGTGCTGTATTTGAGCTCCAGTTTATATAGAAGGTTATCATCACAAGGCCTCACTCAGAGCACAGCATTCATGGGAGCTGGATTAAGCAAAACACAGCACTTTTGGCAATCTAACAGAAATATTAGAACGTGCTAATCTACGTCTCTAAATTTCTGGATTTCACCCACAAATTCTACACATAAATTCAAAGACTCTGCTGAGCAATTGGAGAAAAGGGAAAATGATGAGTGCTGGAGAAGCTCTGCTGCTGCTGTCCATAGAATGCTACGTTTGTGTGGTGTCTTGAAAGGCATTTTCAATATTTAACAGAAGCATTTTAATGAACTATGGCAAGGTTAAAGAACTCAAAATTGACTCAAAGACAATCAAGCCATACTTAATTGATTTACTTGCTGTTTTCCTAAGCAGCTACAAGTACACATTATTAGATTCACCTGAGAATTCAATCATGCCCTCAGATGTCCTCAGGGAGATTACTCAAATTTCAAGGGACATCCAGCAGGAGATTTAAGATTTCAGCTGTTTCAGCCTCCACCATTTCCTTCCATGGAGCAATTAAACACTGATGTGTGGTTTTAGGTGCAGAATGCACCAGCCCTGGTTATATTTGTCATGGGTTGTGTGGATGAACAACATGAGAGCGTGAAACCTGTGCTGGCCTTAAATATTTGTCTGCCCGGCCTGTAGAGCCACACCGACAAATAAATGTAAGAAATGGTAGAAACCATCCCAGCACGGCAACGTGTGGGGACACAAGACAGCTCTTGTTTGCTGTCCCTCGGCCATTATCCAGGGCAATAACTCCCGGGCTGGAAGACCTCAGTGATTCATCTAAAAATAGGGTGTTCACCATGTCAATGCAATTATCGGCGGTTTCAGCGGGCACGACTCGGCCCTGCCCTTGCAGCCAGGGAGCTTTGCTGGGCTGCGTCGGGCTCTGAGCTCGCACAATGCCATTATCAGCCTGCGTTCCCCTCCATTGACGTGTGGAACTTGCTAATGGGGATTTTGCCCGTCGATAATTACGCCCTTTTCCACCAACATGTATTAAGTAGATTACGCTGGTAAATACTTGTTCCCAAGTGTCCTGGATGAAAATCCTATTGCCTTTTGGAATCCAGCGGTGCAAATAATCCCCCCTCATAACCCTAAAAAAATAAATTACCATCTTTGAGAGCTATAGGCAAAGAAATTCACACGATTTTATTCATATTATGATTCAGGCTGAAGCAGGAGAGGGGAGGATGGCAGGCAGGAGAGCAAGGAGTGTCCAAGGATTGATTGGTCTCTAAGGTCCCTTCCAACCCAAACCATCCCATGATTCTGTGATTCCTATTCCTTAACTTCTTCAGTCAGTGTGGGAAGCTCTGGGTTTATGTTTCAGGAAGGAAGGTGATGGTTCCATATTATGCAAGCCTTCAAAGGGAAGGATGGGGAAGATTGCCTGGGAGACAGGTGTTTTGCAAATATATGGCAATTTCTATATTTCACTGTATAAATATTGATACTGACTTGCATATTTGAATTTCACCTCGGTAAATACAAATCTTATATAATGTCATGGGTTGACACCCCTTCCTGCTCTTCAGGTTTTTCTTCCTTTTGTATCAACAAAGTTGATACATTTATATTTATATTTAAAATATAAATATGTCTACTGTACACATGGTACGTGCCAAGCTGGTACAGCAAGAGGAACTCTTTGCATCCTTTCAGATCTATTTTTCTCTCTTTTTTCTTTTATTTTATGGTCTCTCCTGTAGGTATCTTAACATGCTGTGTGTTAGGCCTCACTGATACCTTCTTCAGTTTCTCTGATTTTCATCAAGTCCTGATCTCTTACATCTGATATAAATCCTCGTTTGCTCAGAGGAATTCAGGCAAATTGCTTAAGGAAACATGTTTAAATGTGCCTCCAGGAGTTGGCAGAGTTTATGCAGAGTCTATAAATTAGTTTTATATGATCCCACACTGGCTGTAGAATTATCCTTACTTTGCCCTTATGGCTCAGCCCAGTTCTTTCACAGCCTGTTAAATTCAGCAAGTCTTGACATCAGCCATGAATATTTCTAAAACCCATAATGTAAAATCTTCTTAGCATAGAAAATGCAAATCTGTAAGATCATTTTTATTGTTAAGGTTGCTGCTGACATCTGAATATTGCACTGCACTTAGATCAGCTGAACAATATAAAAATCTGTTTATTTTATTCCAGCAAACATGGGAGAAGTTCAATTGACTGAATGTAATTTTCTACTTTGGTTTTGCCTGATCTCAAGATCAACTGGCTTCCAGGTACTACTATAAATCAAGAATAGCAGTGCTGACTTCCAGGCAGCCAACCCCCAAAATATCCAAGAATTAGGTCAACCCAATTTAGAATTTTTTTCACAAGTGCTCCCTTCTAAAACAGAGCAGGTGTAATGGAGTGGGGGGTACTTTAACAACTGCTCTGCTCTTCCTCCTGCCTGATAATATTTATGTGCCTTAGAAATATTCCTTTTTTTTTCATGAAAAGAAATAGTGTGACCATAATAAAGGTGAAGCCAAATAATGCAACTGCTGGCTTTGCTTAATGGAGCACCTGTCTCAGTGACTTGAAAAATCAGATGTAGCCTGAAATCTTTCCTTTCCATTTTCCAACGGAAATTCTGAGTTGCAGACACTGCAGAATTAACATATGTAGCCTGTAGTAATGCTTTGTTATAAATGCTAAGCACAAATGCAGATGAGAGTCCCTGTGTTTAGTTTGTACATAGAAAACACAATTTTGTGTCATACAGGGAACTGGTTTACAGGATCTGGCTGAGATCTTGTTTCTCCGTAATTCAGGAAGGGTGTACGTAAATTGGGTGTTATGAATATGAAGTTATAAGGTGCTTTAAGATCTCTGGGTAAAACTGAAAGGAAAATGCAAAATATTGCTATTTGCAGCGTTTCTCATGAAATGCACACCCAGTCATCACAGCTCAGCCAGCCTTGTACTTTACTCTAAACATGCAAATCAGAATTCCTGCCAACCTCAATTCTATTAGCAGCTGATAAATATAAAATAACACCAACAGAACCAAACCCCTTTTCTATTCCTGGGTACAAGAAGTGCATTCATGGCTGGTCCTGCAGAGAGCTGGGTGAATACAAACCAGGCTCACATCCCACTCGTGCCCTGCATCCCAGGGATAATGGGAACAGATGTTTTGTTCTTAAAAGTACACCCAGTGCCCACTGACCTTTTTGCATTTCTGTCCTCTTGTTGCCACCTGAAATCTCGAACATCCAGTGTGGCTGTTTTATCAAAACTCTCTTATGCTGATGCCCATTTTTGTCTGGAGAGAATTCCAGGGCTTTGTGAATGAACACCAGACAGAGTCAGGAGATATTTCTGGGATGGCTGAGGTGTGGGAGGGAATTGGGAGAGCTGGGAGTATTTTTGGGGTATTCCCAGGGGTGCAAGTGGTACCCTGGATTTATCTTTCTCCTACAAACAAAGTTTACTTCATTCTGTTTGATCTTGCAGCGTCTGTTCCCTCTAATTTCTTCTCGAGATGAGGGTTTCCCCAGCATTTCACACAGGAATGGTCACTGTGCAGTGTTGAGAAGACAAAAAGGTTTCACACATATTATTTCGGCCATTGATTTTTGTGCAGTTTATATTTGGACATGATTTAAAGGCAGCCCTGAGCTTCATTACAAGGCAGTTCACAGGAAATTTTGTCTTTAGTTTTCACTGATATTAGAACCAACACTGTAGAAAATAAGAGTCAGATTCTTGTTGCCCCAAACCATGTCAAGGCTGAATAAAACCCATGGGTGCCTCCCTGCGGGAAGGTGTAGGGGAAAAATCAAGTGGGAAAAGCACATTTGAAAACAAAGATTCACTTCTATGCCTTTATGCTGAATATCTGATACATGAATTATCAGAGAGGGAACAACTGGGACATTAATTCTTTGTTTTTTAGGGTCTACTTTAGTGGGTTTTAGTCTGTGCTCCTGTCAGCACTCAAAAAACAGTGCTGAGATTTCTGACTTTACAAATTCCTTGGTGCTTCAGAGCTCCAAAAATGTCCCGAAGGAATTTAATTGGGAATTAACGAGCTGGAACACCAAAAGAACGAGCTACTCCTGTAGCAGTCTGCCCATTACATGTTCACACTGAAATATCTGGTTATTAAAACCACCCAAGATTACTTGGAGCTCTTCCCGCGTTTGTCGCATTTGTCAGCTGTGCAAAGCCTTCTTAGCAGCTCAAACCTCGGCAAAAACCCTTCATAATATTAACATGTGCCAGGATGAAATACAGAAAATTGCCCACTTTAGCCACAGGGGCAGGAAAGGCAGGGGGGAAGTGGAGGGAAATGAAATTGAGATGTTGTGCTGGAAAGCCCGAGCAGTCATTCTGGCCATGGTCTGTTGGTCACCGCTGTCTCAGACACAGTTTATGGATTCCCTGGGGATGTGAGACCTGAAAACACAGGCTCTGACACCTCCTGCTTTGTTGATCACACACTCTGCAAGCAAGATTAAGTGAATAAAAGAGCAAAAGGCCGTGCCTGGGAGCAGGCAGCGTTTCTTGAATATCAGCTCTGGAAGCTGATGCTGCAGAGAGGAGCTGTAATCCCCGCAGGAATCCACTCCCAAATCGTTACCATCCCTCTGCCTAAGGGAGGGCTGGGCTGGGTGTTCACTCCTAGCGTAAAAGAGCATTTCACTTTCACTTTAAATGGCTGGAAATCGGGTTGGTGAGTCACACAACAGGATGCTGCTGTTGTTAGGGGCAGGTTTGCTGTGTGGCTTGCGCATTAGCTTGGGCTCTTTGAAGAGAGATGGAGCCTCCAGCAGTTTGCTCTTTTAATCCTCTCAATTTGTCTGGTGACTGCCTGGATTTCGTTCTGGATTTGGTAAAGAAATGGAGATCGTTAGAGGAGCAAGTGGAACAAAGCCCTTGGAGATTTGTTTGTGGAACGCACAGAAGATAAGTTTTTCACAGTTGGTGTTGGCAGTGGTATTTCCAGGCTTTATGGGTATTTCCAGGCTTTATGGAAGCCTGTTCTGTTTATAAGGTGACACAGACAGGCATCCCTTTCCTTTTTATGACACATTCCCCTCACACAGGAGTTTAAAGAGATTTAATTTAATATTACAGGAAGATTTTCATAATGTCCCAGATGTGGAGTGTATTTCCGAGCAAGAGTAATCATACCTGTACTTTTAAATTATTTTAGGTTCGCTTAACCTTGGAGGGAAGGTGAAAGGGGGAGGCAAAATTATTCATGCTTAGCTACACTGACAGTCAGGTAAATAAAATTTATTTGCCTTCTTCCCATTTAAGATTCCTCCAGCTGCCTCCACCAACTCTCCCTCATTCTTTTTTTCATATTTCATCCGTAGTTTTAAATCTTACTCTGAATGACAACATTAGCTTTCTAAACTACTCAGCAATATCAGTTTCCCCCCAAAGACTTCCCTGAGGCTGATTTGTAGAGGCTGCAGTTGTCTCTCTATTTTTTTTCCCTGTGACTTACATTGAACAATACCCTCGCTAATGACATTTCCCCAGCAATGATGCACCAGGGAAAAGCACGGAACGAGAAGCAGGAATGATGAATACATTCTAAATGCATGGAGGAGGAAGTGCTACAATCTGCTCCTCTACCACTCCATAAAAAACTACAACTCTTGTCTTTTTCTATCAGCCACGAAGATGGAGCACCGTGCTGGAATATTCTTAGATAAATCAGGCAGGGCATTGCACAGTGCATTTTTGCACCCTCGCAAGGAAAAGCCAAGGTGTGTGTGTGTGTGTCTAGATAGCCTGCTCTAAAAGCCTCAGCTAAGAGAAAAGACTGACATAAACTCAGGATGAAAATGCAATAAATTATTTCCTGCGGGGGGAGCAGGTGATGCGCAGAGGAAGGGTCATTCCAGTTGGGCAAAACCAGTCATTAGAAAATTCCTCCATCAAGCTGTAACCCAGCTGCTTCTCCTCCCCTCTGAGCTGCACCTGGCTGTGTCCTCGTGGAGGATTTCCTTCTCTCCTCTGCCTGTTTGCTCAGGGATAGACCCTGGAGTTCCAGATCTTTTTAAAGGCAACCAAAAAGGCTGCACTTCCTACCAAAGCCTCACCTAGACATGCCTGTGCTCCTTGCCTGCTTGTTGATATTTGTTTCACAGCCCAGCCCCTAAAAGCCAGACTCGCCTCATTCCCCAGGCCCCTTACCAGGCTCTGCTAAGAGCCACTTGCATCTGCCCACCATCAGTAGATAAAGCCACAGCTGATATTTCAACAGAATAAACTTTAATTCCAGCTGGGAGCTCTCTGGAGTGCACACGACCAGCTTTGCTGGAATAACTTGTGGTTTTCAACTTTTCCCCAAGAAGGAGAATGTGAGGAAACTGCCCCGAGTTTTCTGATGCTGATACACAAAGTTGTCTCCTCCCTTGCCTGCAGCAGAACTCCTTGGGTAGAAGACATTGCAGGTGTTCACAGCTGGAGACTAAACCAGAGGTGTAAACTGTCTATTTGCTGTTTACTTGGAATTCCTGCTTGTTCTAGCTGGAATTTAATGCGTTGGAATTCTTTGACAGCAGGAATTACGCCGAACTATCACATGCTTGCACTGGAAAATTTCTGGGTAGCTTAGCAGTGTCACACGAGATAATAGAAAATGTCATTTTTACTCAGCCATCACAAGGTGCCTTACAGAGTGTGCTATTATTGCATCTTTTCACACAACATGGATTTCTCAAAACCGTGGAATCCCATCTGGGATCCATCTAACCCAGAAAAGCACCAGAGGCAAACTTTTAGAGGAGTGTCTGTCGTGAACAGGATGTTTTGGGATGCGTGAGGAAAGATAGACCAGAGGATCAGTCTAATAAAAAATTACAGCTTGGACTTTGCCCATCAGTATCTGAATTAGATGGAGAAGTGGCTTTGCATTTGCATTTCACCTTCCTTCCCTAATAAGGTGTCAAGACCATGAATTTCACAAAAAGAAGCAGGTAGTGAAATACTGCCACACTCCAGGGTGAAAGTTATTTCCCTGCAGGGTTTTGAGGTTTTGGAAACAATCCTCTGAAATTATTTTTTCAGGATTTCCCTGGAAAACTACAATGCAGTGACTTGACTTTCAAATTTAGAGCATCTAACAACCTCTGCCTTGTCCCTTAAATTTGTTTGTGACAGATTTACAGAAATTAATTTGCTTTCAGTTTGAATAGGGTGAGAGCATGGGGTACTAAGCTGGCATTGATGAAACTCTCAAGAGAGCACAGAAAAAGAAAACTTTTCTTTCTACAGCAGGCTGCTTTGTAGAGCCAGAAAGAATAATTGGCTTCTGCTTAGCACTTATTTGCTTAATTTCAAAGTGTGTTATCCCTTCCAGGCCTCAGAGCTGATGCCAATGTGTGTTAGTGGACACTGAGCTGAAAGCTCTGTGCTGCTGGCGGGTCAACATTGCTTGATTCCACTTAGGAGTCTATTCCAGGGGCTCATTAAGCTGTTTTTGGGACTAGAACTCTTGCACAGCTCCCATTTGCAGCAGCACACAGCAGCCAGGAAGCATCTCTAAATATTTACACATGTCCAGTGGGACAGGCACGCACACACATCAGCGAGCGAGCAGGTTCCCTCTGTGCAACTGCTGTTCCTGGAAAGGATCGCTAAAATCAGAGTGGGGATGGCCAAATGATGCCCCCCTTTAGCCAGGTTTGATTATCTGTGTGTTGGCTGGGACCCTGATAGGGCTGTGATGAGTTTTGCCCGTGCAAAGCAGGACACGGTGCCCGAGAGCCCTGGGAGAACCTCACCTGCAGCATTATTTCTTGACCGGTGAGAAAACGCCGGTTCTCAGAAGCTGTCCTGGAGCGTTTTGGTTTGATTGAAACCTTCACTCGTTTTGTTAACTCCTCGGAGCAAAGGGAAAGGCAAAGTTTCTAATTTTGTCGTGAGCAGAGCCTTTTCTTCTGCTCCCTCAGGGATGAGCTGCAGTTGGAGGAGGAAGCTGCTCTCCCTGCCTCAGCAGAAGCATTTCGAGCGGTGGAGGAGCTGACCTGCTGCAGAGAGACTCTGCTTCACCTAAATTCTCTATTCCAGTACTAAACTCCCAGTTATTTCAGCGTGGGTATTTTCTTTTTCTTAATTAGACTTCCCCAATTCATTATCTCTGTGCAGAGGGACTGGTCCCCCTGTCCATACAAATGCAAACAGGAGGCAAAATGAGATTGGAAGTTTAGGCATGGCACTACATCATCTCATTTTCTTGCTGCCTGTTTCTTTCCTTGATTCCTAAAATAATTTCTCTTTTCAGCCCAGGATTTTAGCAGGAAAATTACTCCTTAATTTACACTAAACAGCTTCACTTCTGTCTTATGAAGGCTTTTTAAAGAGGGCTGGATTTGCTGGAGGCAGTATTGATGAAGGGCACATGTGGGCAGTTAAAGCCTTCACTTAAAAGCTTCCCAGAATTTGTCTGGAAATAATGTGGATAGCAAGAAATGTAGGGAATGTAATAAAACACAAAATAACTCATTTAAACAGGAGAATTGAAACACTGAGGGATTTTTTTTCTGCTGGTGATGTTTAATGGAGAGAAAGGAGGTAAGTTAAACAAAGCATGTGAATTTTTTCAGTATTTTAATTCCTGTTGTTTATCTACTGCCTTTTCATTTATTATCACAATTATCTGTAAATGCAAAATTCTGCAATCAACCAAATTAACATAAGCTCCAAGCCATAATTAACGATAATAACAAAAAAGAAGGCATTTCCTTGGAAATGCAAGTGCTTAAAACCTCCAGAAAAGGTTAATGGGGGAGGGAGATTAATTTTAGGGATTTCTGGCCACAACTATTTAAATTTCAAAATGGGAGTGTGAAAGCTGTATAAAGCTGGTGCTATGTATCAGCTCACACAGCTCTGGAAAAATCTGCTTTTGTTTCTTCTTTGCCTCTTTCCAGTGGCTGAAATGGTGCCACTGCTAAACTGGGGGAGTCACTCCTGACTTGTGGTTTAACTGGGACCAGAAAAGCCTAAATTGCTGATTACTGGGTATTAAGTATATCTGAACTTTCTTCTTCCCACAAGCTCGTGTGGTTCCAGCTTCCTCTTTGCTTTATCCCCCTTCCCCACTCCTAGATTAGGGCTCCGTGGTGGGAGGTTGCTTTGAAGCAGGGCTGTAAAGCAGCTCCATATTCTGCAATCCTTCCTTCTCATTACAAAATATCTTAGTATTTTTTCACACAGTGGCCGAAAATAAAGGAAAAAAAAAAAAAAGGAGCTGGCAATGAGAATTGGCATAAAGATATACTTTGAACTATTATTGCATAAACGCTGAGAGTACTTATGTCTAATGGAAGCCAGAAACTACAGCTTGGTGCAGTAGCCAAAATTTGGAGTGTGCAATTATGATAAAAAAACCTAAACAGCCCCCCACGAAAAATCCCCAAACAGCCCTTTACCCATGCAGGGAGTAGCCAACGACCTGGACTGTGAGGACTGGGAGTCTGAATTTTAATCTTTGCCTTAATGGTTGATTAAACTACTCTTGGTCATAGAAATGTGTCTCCCTATTTTAAGCCCAGTGATCCGTGTGCCTCCATAGCAGCTTGGAGTTGTGAGCTCCAAAGAGCTGAAAGATGCCTCAGCGTTATTATTTCGTAATACTGAAACAGCAGATGCTGCAAACAGAGCAGAGCCACGGGCCAGGCGTATCGGTGTCTCCCTGTTCATCATTTCACAGATTTAATAAATACCAAGTATGTGCTGAGGGAGCCTGTCCTCATCTTCCCAATTAATGGGAAACAAACAAAAATTTAAAAGAAGAATTTAAAGAAAACCCTGAAGCAGGGAGGGTTAGAGCTCCAGGACAGGATGTGTTGCAATTTGGGCTATTCTGGTGTATAACCAGCTCTTGGTCATCCCCCTGCAATAAATCATATCAAACTCTACCAGCAGGGCGGATACCTAGGGAATAATGAGGGGCAAGGCTGTCTGCACCCAAATAAAGTTGTCAGATGGAAAGTTTTTGATTTTTCTTGTTTGATGTCTCTAACTTGATACGGAGTGGAAGCTCGTGGCTCTCGTGGCTGCCTGTGCAGGAGTCGCTGCGTGGCCCCACGTGTGAAAATCAATATCCCACTTTGGAAAACCAAAGGTGCTCCCTGCCAGCTTCCAAGCCCCACCATGCAGCTGGAATTAGCAGCTCCGGGGTTGTTTGGCACCCACCCCAGCAATATTCCTTTTGCCGTGCTGCTCCTGACTCTCAGAACCAGGATGGCACAGGAAGTGAGGGATGTCTCCCCTGTCGGCTGAGGAAAGCAGCAAAATCTTTGGGTGAGGATTATTTTCAGCATGGAACCCTTTTGTGTCTTAAAAAACAATCCCGAGTGGCTGGGCTGAATTTATAGCGGCAATGATGCAGCCAACACTGCTGATTAATACCTGGGGATGGAAATCAGTGGGAGCAATTGGGAAACCTCTGCCTGCATGTTTAGGCACTTTCTGGTTTTAAATGCATAAATTCATCTCTAATGGGTGCAATATAAAGACGGTTTTCTTGAAGACTCCAAGGCTATATGCATTTTCCATAGAGACCCAAACCCTTCGGATTCTAGTGAGAGATCTATAAACATGAGAGATGTCTCATAACAAACCAAGGATTTTTTATAAATAGAAGAATAACTTCAGCAGGGACTGCAATTGAAGGAAATAACCACGCTGTTTGCGACAACCTTTACTATTACTAACTTAGGGCTTCACTTTTGTGCTTTTACCTTCTGCTGCTCTGGGAGCACATAATTGTCATTGCTTTTCAAATGTTCCTGCTGCAGCTGGATTATTTTCCAGGAGTTTTCTTTCTCTGTTAAATTGGTGGCTCAGAATGTTCCAGATCTCGGTTTAGCATCTGCTTTCTTTGACTGCTTCTCTGCACCCTTCTGCAAGGTGATATTTAAATGTCCTTTGGGACGTGTGACAGACTGAAATTCACTGTCCAAAATGAGACAGAAGTGGACATTTCCCTGATCCTTCTCCAATACCTTGTTTTAAATGTGTTTCCCCTCCATCTGTCAGTTGATTGCCTTTTGTGGTGAACTTTTTACCCCCTGATTCCGTCTTGTTTATCCTAATAGGACAAAAGCTTTTAAAGGTAACTCTCAGTTCAATGATGGATAATGGCAAATGGGTTATTACAAAAACTACTTCACAGATATTGCCAATTTCTTATTTTTTAAAAAATGTTTATCTACACAGGAAAGCTATTGTACGGCAAGGTAGAACATGAATTTAAAGCAAAGTAACTGCTTCACATCAGCTTCCCACAAGGAAGCTGTCATCCTGCACACCTAATCCACTCCCAAATTTGGCTGAGTAAACTTGTGTAAATGTATCCTTGCTGTGAAATGCTGTCCACATTGAGAAATAAATATGAAAGAGCTTTCCAAGCTCCTTTCCAAGAACTAATGCACTTTCCTGGTCCCCTCAGCAGGGGTACCGAGTGCCTCTGAGTTTATGATGTATTTATTCTTCTGACAGCCCTGTGTCTTTCCCAAGGCTGTGCAAGAGGGCTGGAGTAGAGGAGAGAAGTGAATTTATTTTCCTAAGTCCAAAGCTGATTTTGTCACTGCTGGGTCTTCCTTTCTCTCCACGAGCTCCTAATCCTGTCTGCTCAATCATAATTCCATTTATCCTCCGCTCAGGTGTGACTCAGCTGCACAAAAACACTGGTGGCTCTTGCAAGCTGAAGTTGTTATTTCCTGGCCATGTGATGTTTGTGTTAATTCATGTTCTCATTTGCATTCAGTGAAAGTAGAGGAAAAGCTCGGTGACGTCTCAGGTTCTCAGGGTTTTGTTGTTCTTAGGTACGTAACTCCCGTGGCCTTTAAATAACTTGGGAATCTTCTTTTTTTTTTAGGAAAATATTGAATAGCCTGTTTTAAATAACTTGTGTTCCCCGTGCTTGCTCCTCTCTCAGAGGAATTGCATTTGCATAGAAAGAGGTTTCCTTAAATAAAGGCACAAAATGTGTTTTTTGAATAGAAAGAAACTCAGCAGCCAGAACTAATATTAGGATTAAGCACTGCCCTTCCAGCTGAGAAACAGACTAAGTCAAAACTCCACAGCATTTTGCTGAGCGTCAGAATGAAATGCAGTTTTAACTGTGCATAGATCCATTTATTCATTTGCCATACTCTAAGCAAACAGAGGATTCCAGACCCCTTCCACCTTCCTGCCCAAAATCTGACCTCTGGAGCAAAGGAGGCCTTTTTTGCTGCCCTGCTCAGAGGCCTGACAACCAAAAAAAGGCGAAGGTTGGACACCGCCAAACACTGGATTTTAAAAGGCAAATGGATTTTGTTAATTCTGAAGACTCTTAATTCTTTTGGCCTAATGCCATGGAAAAGCGAAACTGAAACGATCTCTTATTTCAGACCGAGGTTGCTTTGCCTTGTTTCTGTTCAGATTTGCTTCCCTGGCTCGGCTGGGGTTTCCCATTTCCTGGTTTAGGGTCCATGAAGGACGTGGAGCATGTGAGTAGAAGCTGCTCGTTGGAGGCTGGTTGTCAGGGGAAGGCAAAGATTTAATCCATCAAGAGGAGTTTTCCCACAGTTTTTGGTTGGGTTTTCATTTGTGGTGGGTTTTGTATGGGTTTTTTATGGTAATTTTTTACTTTTCTACCTAAACTGTGAGTGTTTAGGTTTGCAGCACATCCTTGTGTGTGGAGACCATTCTGCTCGCAGAAAAGACTCTTTAAATCCCCGGAAACTTTTCCAGCCTGATACGTTACTAAGAATAGGAAAATCATTCCCTTGAAATATTGCCATTAATGTGTGGCATACGTGGATGCATTTCTAGGGGTTTTTATTTCATAATTGGCTCACAAACACTCACAACTCACTGCAGCTCTCACCACCTACTGCCAGATTGGTTGGGGTTTTGTTTCTGGTTTGTTTGTTTTTCTTAAATACCTGAGGTCTCTAACTTCGGGTAATCAAAAATCCTGGCTAATTTTTATTTTAACACCGAACGAGTGGTTCAATCTGTTTGTGATACTATGACTGACACTGTTTCAAAGCAGATTTAGAGATAAGTTTGGTCCTGACATTTAGTCAGCAGGTGGGTGTTGTTTATTGCCTAGCAATTAGAACTTATATTAACATAATATCTCCTCAACTTCAAAAATTTCTGAGCGCTCTCCATGAACAGATTCCCAAGAGCTCTCCCCTGCTCTCTTCCCTTTGTCTTTTCACTTTCCCACCTCCACAGCCTTCCACCCACCTGCCTTTAAATGTGCTGTTTCAAATTTAGAGTTCAAGAAACTTTGTTTAAGCCTAAATCATGAACGATATTTTCTTCTAGGGCAGAAGCAGCCCACAGCCCCTTTATTTTAAACCAAGTTAAACCCGTGCTTTACAGTCTTTAGAAACTCTTTTTTCCACTTTCAGTATTTCTCTGTGAGCACTTCACTACAGAAAATGTGTGGTGAGGAGGGCAGAGCCTGTTCCCCATCTTGGAATGATCCAGGTGCTACAAAAGTATTCTCCTTTCCACCTGCATCCTCAGGGCTCCCTCTTCCCTCAGCATTTTCTCTGATGTTGTTAACAGTTTATTATGGAGATGCATTCATTAGGTTTCTATTACATCTGCTTTTTATGAGGTTGTCACACTCATTTTTACCTCTGAGCTAATGGGTTTTCTGCAGGAGAAAGTGAAAATGAGATGGTTGAGCTAAAGACGGTTTGAGCTAAAGATGCAATAAAGACAAACAAACGTGAAAAATGAAACCTTATTCAAGTGTATTACTTTGAAAACAGTTTCTAATTGATTTCAAACTCAAGTCGAAAGACCTTTCTGTCCACAGCCAAACATTGACTGCTGCTCTGTCACAGGCTTTGCTCACAAAGCAAAATGGTGAGGATTTCTGGTGAAATCAGACAAAACTGAACATTGTTGCTGGGCATTTTCCCCTGTGCAAATCCACCTGTGCACACACATCCTTAGGGCAAATTTTCTTCTTTTCAACCTTTATTTTTTAAGCTTAAATTCCATCATTTCGGTGTTAAGGAACGGCACTTGGTGACCGTGTCCTGTTTTCTCCCCAAACCCTCAGAGTGGGTGTTTTTCATCAAAGGAGACACCTCCCTCCCTTGCCTGGGAGGAAAAAATTACTCGAACAACCACAATTAACACCGGACAAATCAGCTCTGGGGAGTCACCAGTGCCTTGCTCTGATCCTGGGGCCAGCCCTGAAGGATCAAATCCTCCCCTGCAGCCGCCACCATCACACAGCGCCATGTGCTGGTTTCGTAAATCATCCCGACCCTCCCAGCACTCCCTCTGGGGACGAGCAGGACCAGCCTTGTTTACTATCAGATGCAAAATCGCTGCTTCCAACCCCAGTCCTGAGGAAGAGGATAACTGGGTGGGAAAGTGGTGAGGAAGGGCTGATATTCTCAAATCGAGTGAACTCCAGTGAGGCTGTTCTGTCACATGGGTACCTCCCTGACCTGGCAACGAAATTAAAGGCGCTTATCCTGAAAGAGAGCAGCTCCTTTGGAGGGAAGGCTGCCCGGCTAAGCAGCTGTGCTGCTGCTTTTTATCAGGGGAGAGACAGTAAAAGGAGAGCCGGAGCAGCGGCTGCTCCCTGGGAACGGGGATGGAGCATCCCGGCGGGATCCGCGGCTGCTTCAGCGGAGAGAGAGGTGTGGGACCGGCCAGGAGAGATGGCTTTGGGGGAAAAAGGGACAACGATCAGGTGGAACGTGTACAGGCTTTTTTTCAGGCTCGGCTGGAAACGAGGAGAACGGGGAAAGCGGCTCCCCGGAGATGAGAGCGGGGCCCGTTTGCAGCAACCCGAGCGCTCCTACAAAGAGCTGACAGCAGCCTTTATCCCCCAGATAACGAGCTTGACAAGTCTCTTTGCCATTTGGGCACACTGAATTCTCGGGAGAGCTGCGCATGAATAAATCATTGCCTCTTTAATGACTATCCAGAATTAATGATCCCCCACCTTTTTTTGACAAGCGCTTCTCTTGCTGTTGGTTGTGACTTGTGGCTCCTTGGAGGATGGTGACAATGGAGGAGCTCTGGAGGCTCTTGCTTTCTCCTTTTTGGATATTCCAGTGACTTTTCCAGCCACTGAATAGCTGAACAAGCGTCTATAACTACTAAAAAGGCTAACGTTTTCAGAAAAGCAGCATAGAGCTGGGGGAAAAAAAATCCCAAATGAAAGGAAAACCAGGTTAGATCAAAGTCAGAATCAAAAGAAGATAAAACTTTCCAAAGTTTGAAAAGTAGGATTTAATTAACCTTCATATTGAGGCACTTCTTGCTTCAGGTTTTCCTTGGAAACACATCAAGCTGAGAGAAAACACCTTTGTTTAGATACTTCCATCATAAACTGGAGGTCATGAATATTTCCCTTGTATGTAGCCTTTCCTTTTCTGTTTTCCCAGAAAATTTGTCTGTCCTGAGAGGTGCAAAAAGTCTGAGGAAAAGCCCTGTATGTCCCGATATAGCTGGAATATCAAATGAATGTGACCCTTTAGTCCCTGATTTTTGCTTCCATCTGATTCGAGTGTGAGACTGAACCACGTCACTTTTTTCTTCAGTTTGTGTCTTATCTAATGTGACTTTTTTTTTTTTTAAACTCAGATTGGAAAAGTACAGAACTGGCTCCAGGGAGTGGAAAATACAACCCGAGACCCCACCATACTGAAAACAAAAGGAGACATAGAAAGGATCCCAAATCCCTAACTTTGAAGACATTTACTTTGGAGGGAAGTAGGAGACTGGAGGTGTTTTGTCAGCATTTCAGCATTCCCAGTGCTGAAAAGAGAATAAATTCTTAAATTCAGCCTGAGGTTCAGTGGATCCAGAGAAGGTACGAACCTTTCCAGCTGGGATAATTCTTAGAGGTACAAAGATAAATGTTGAGGGCAGCAAAAGCTTTATAGTTTTAGTTTCACAGCTGTGAGTGCCATCTTTAGAAAAGCTCGGCTTGAGCAGCAGGATTAACCTTCACCTGAGTATATTCTACCCCAGAGTTTGAAACCACTGTTCCCAGGCTGCACGAGATCAAAACTGGTGTTTTACAGCCAGATTTTACCAAGGAGGAAAAGGGAGAAAAGGGGAATTAAGAAATTTTATTAGACCTTGGGGTATAAAGGTTGGTTTGAAGTAACTGTTTCAGAAGTATCCAGCAAAGAGGTGAGACAGTAGGAGGAAAATATTCAGAATAACCACATCTATGGCTGATACAGAACAGCTCAGTGTCAGATGTGTTCTCTCATGGCTAAATTGGCTTGTTTTACAAATCTGGACTTAGGCCAGAGTTTGAGTTATGTAATCTTTGAGTTGTAGAATTGAGCCTTATATGTAACTGTGTAGCTTTTAAACTATTCTTTTTATCATTAGACTTAAGATCTGATCTATGTCAGGAACCAAATTAACATATCTTGAAGTAAATTTGCATAACCTGAAAAAAAAAGGTTTGCAGAGCCTAAAATAAATTTACATTCCTAATAAAACATTAACATATCCAAAAATGGATTTAAAATCCACTATATTTTAAATCATTCCTGCATATTCCTAACAAACAACTCTGATTTGCATGTCCTGACTTTGCAATGTAACACAGAACTGGTAACTGAGTGGTTTGTAAATCAGCTTTTTAGCACCTTGCTGCTGCCACCTTTGTTTGTGTAGATGAGAGCAAGGAGTGAAAAAAGGCAACCAAAAGTTTTGCCTTTTGCACGTGGGAGCACTGAAAATAAAGTCAGAGTTTGTGGTGGAAAGGATGTTCCAGGAGATGTTTTATTAGACCTGGCTGAAAACTGAAGTGCAAAGCTTGGACCAGTCTCTAGGCATTCCAAGTGTGACCCTCAAACCCCCAGCACTTCTCTCTCACTTAATACAGAAAATCGGGGTCACAGAATTGTAGAATCAGGATGGTTGGGGTTGGAAGGGACCTTAAAGCTCATCTCCTTCCAACCCTTGCTTTGGAGACATCTTCCACTATCCCAGGATCCTCCAAGCCCCATCCAAATGTCCAGTGGCCTTGGACACTTAAGGGATGGGGGTGAGGACTTTGGGTTGTTCCTTAAGAGGTTATTCCCTGCAAATACAAGATATTTGTTATTCTGCAGCATAATTTTTTTTTTTTTGCAGGATAAGTTTTTTGCTGAAGCCTGGAGGAACTGCTAGAGAGGCTTTGGAAGCAGCGTGGTGGGACTGAGAGCTCGGTCAAGGATTTGGATGGAGCTCTGAGCAGCCTGGTCTAGCGAAAGGTGTCCCTCTCCTGGCAGAGGGGTTGGAACTAGATGGTCTTTAAGGTCCTTTCCAACCCAAACCACTGCGGGATTCTCTGATTCCACCAGTGGGGGAGGTCCTGCCAGCATCAGCAGCTGGCCCCAGATGATGTTGGAGTGTCAGTGCTTGAGTCTGTAGCCAGGGATGCATAAAGGCTCTGATTCAACAAGGTACTTCAGCTTCAGGAGTCCTACTGAGATCAGCTGAATGATGCATGTGGTAAAGTTATGCGCATAAAATCTTCTGTAATGGAGCCAAGAGCAACTCCCTTTGAAATCTGCCATCGAGTTTAATCTCTTGTTGCAACCGAAACACTGCCTTTTATTAGGAAACCAGAAGTGAGATTGGGCAGTAATGCGCTGCCTTACAGCTTTCTGTACCCTCTGCTGATGGTGTGAGCTGGCAGTGAAATTAGAAGGTGAGGCAGGGGAGCCACGGCTCTCGTTCTCACTGTGGTTTTTCCCCAACCCCTTCCCAGGTTATTTTTTCAATGGCCTCTTTTGGGTCAGCTCTCTCGCTGATGGCAGCTGAAATCCTGCCCAGAGACCCAAACCCCGTGGCCAGGCAGGAAAAGCCATTGCTGTGGCTGAAGATGTGTTGGGAGCCTCTTAAAATAAAGTGATGACTCTTGGGTAGGAAAGGAGGAACCAGTGCATGGTTTAATTTGTTTAGCCAATCCCATCCATCACCCTCACGAGATTGAGCTGAAGGGAGTGAAGTTTTAACCTCAAACCTGGGATGGGATGTGGGGCAGCTCAGAGCAGGGGTCTGTAACTTCTGCAAGGCCACGTGGGTTCCTTTTATCCCCTTTACAACCATCTGACTGTGCCAACCTGATTTTAGCTGTCACAAAAGTTTCTTTTTATTTGCTGGCTTGTGATTCTCCTTGGCAAAGTGGCCCCGTGGTGGGAGATTACTCAGCCTGCTTAACCTTCCTCTCTTCCTTCTCTCTTTGCTTTACTCATCAATCCAGCCCTTCAAACTACCTGGTAAAGCTCTGACTGCTACTTTTGCTGCTGATAGTTAGAGCAGAAAATTATAATATATACAGAAAACATGTATTCAATGGTTTTGTGGGTTTTTGTGGGGTTTTGGGGTTTTGTTCTTGTGTGTCCCTATGGCAAACCGAGTGGAAATCCTGGGAGTGAACATTGTGTGGACAGCGCTGAAACAGAGAAAATAAATGAACTACGTGATGTTATTTATAGCAATTAGGGTTTTGGAGCATAATATCAGCTTTTTATAAAGACCTTTGTTTGTCTCTGTTATATAACCCTGCTGCCCTCTCCATATGGTGGGGTCTGTGTGTGGTTAAGAGCCAATAAATCGTTCTTTGGGGATGAGTTCACAGGAAAAAGGACAGTAGGTGCTCAGATGATAAATATTCAGTAGGTGATTACTTGTTCTTGTTGTTATTTTACTTTTTATTACTTGCTGTTATTCCTGGCATGGCCTCCCATTTAAAACTGCAGGAATAAACCCCAAAGGCCTCAGTGGAAAAGATTTTAAACTCCAGCTCTGAAGTGCTGACCAGGCAGACGAGTATTGGCATCTGCAAAACCTCAGGTGAAATAGGTCCAGGACATTCAAATAAATTTCTTTCACTAAAATTTATGGTCAGAACACAAACCCTATTATCATTAATCAAAGTTTACATCAGTTTTTTTTATTGGACTGGATCATTATGTGTGTTATACCTAAATATTCATCCTTGAGCAGTGCTAATTTCATTTCTGAAGCCAGGAGAGCCAAATAAATCAATCCAAATTCCCTCTGCTCAGTTTACTGTGGGAATCAAGCTCAATTCCCTGTTCCACAAACAAAAGAAAGAAAACAAATGGATGAGAGTGCCAAATGCTTAGATAAGCACATCTTAATCAAAGGCAGACCCACATCATGAGAGAAAGAAGATGCAGAAAATTGTTCAAGAAATTCTACAGAACATTTAAGCCCACCACACCTTGTAGAAGAAAAAAAATCTCCCACTTTATGTCATGTTCAAAGATTTTCATTTTGGCAAGGGATGATAAGAGTTGCCAGGTATGTATATGGATATTCAGCCAATATATATATATATGTATATATATATTTTTTTTATATATATATTCAGAACACAGTACAGAAATTATCTGAGAAACTCTCCTAGATTTAAATTCAAAGTTGTCACTTTATTTCTCTCGCAGACAACATAATTATTCCAGAAGCACTTAGAAGCACAGAAATCCTTTACACAATGGGTGCCTGTGTTAGAAAAAAAAGAAAAAAAAATCAGAATTTGCAGAATGTATAAAACATGAGAAAGGTTTACACACAGAAATTGCAATTGAATACATTAAAATCAAAGGCAGGCAGAGGATGAATTAATTTGTTTCAAATGATGGGATGTAGTTTAGTCAGGTTCTGTAATTTAATTTTAGTGAGCACAGTACTTCCTAATTATCTGTATACTTGGAGATGCATAAATAAATCATGAATTTTCTTTCTTGTATTCCAAGTGTTCATACACAAAAAAATACTCCAAACCCAACATTTTGGTAACTACAGTGTAAATAAGCCAAATATAAAGCAGGGGCAGCAGGCAATAACAGCTTTATGTGAGCAAAACCATTCTCGTGAAGTTTTAAGGCATCTGAGGAGCAATAAATTCTTACAGTTTCTCTGTAAAGATCACTCAGTTTGTGCAGGAAAATTGGAGGTGTATTTAGAGGTGCCTTTTTGCAAGGTAGAGAATGTATTTAAATTTGCTGGTGATTTTTTGGATGCAAGAGGAGATGAATTAGGGATACGCACTGGGGTGGGCACGAGACGATCAGGAGAGGCCAGTTCAACAGGAACGTGTCTGTCCCTCTCCTCTCCTGATCCTTTCACAGCGAGGATTAGAAAATATTTTTATTTTTAGTTTTTTTCTTTAGCAGCCCTATGGAGGGAAAACCATGAAGTCAATTTAGGGTAGAGCAAGACTTTCTTGGCCTTCTGGAGCTCAACAGGAAGTTTTTTGGAGGGTCTGAAGACACAAAAATTGTCAGAAAACATGATGAGGTAAGTATAAGTGCCAGATTTACTGAAAACAGCGATGTGTAGCGTGCCAAAAAATTATCAGGATTTTTTTTTTTTTTGCATTCCTAAGAACAGTCAGTAAATAAACAGCATAATAGGGGAAATCAGGGAAATGATGAAAAACAAGGCCAGAAATAGAAAGGAATATTGACTTCAAAGAGTTGGTATAAATCACATAAAATTTATGGAAAATGTGTATTAAATAAACTCCATTGGGAGGGGTCACAGGCTTTGGGTTTGCACACAGGCAGCTCTGTAATGGGAAGTGAAGTCTTTACCCTGTACCACCACATTATTTTAATAAGGTCTCCTTGCTCCTCATCCCATCCTTCGTGACAGTTCCCGTCTCGATCAGGGGAAGAGCCAGGAGCATTATCTCTTTCTGCTGCCCTCCTGGACAAACTGGGACAGGGATTTCCTTCTGCTCCCTGCCTGCCCAGAGCCTGGCACGGGGAGGTTCCTGCCTATGCTCAGAGCACCTCTGCCGCATGAAAATTGTGTTTTATTGGTATGAAGTGATCATCTATTTTGGCATTTTAGCCCAGCAGCTTCAGGGAAGTAAGAAACCCTCAAGGCTCGTACAAATCCTGGAATGGTTTGGGTTGCAAGGGACATAAAAAAATCATCTCATTCCACCCCCTGCCATGGGCAGGGACACCTCCCACTGTCCCAGGCTGCTCCAAGCCCTGTCCAACCTGGCCTTGGGCACTGCCAGGGATCCAGGGGCGGCCACAGCTTCTCTGGGCACCCTGTGCCAGGGCCTGCCCACCCTCCCAGGGAGGGATGTCTTCCAAATACCCAACCTGCATTTCCCCTCTTTCAGTCTGAGGCTATTCCCCCTATTCCTGTCACTACGGTTCCCTCAAATCCCTCCACTTTGCTGCAAGCTCAGGAAATTCCCTGCTCCTTCCCAATATTTGGGATTTTTTCACCCACACCCTGTAAACATCCAGAAGAGGTTCATGGACTAGAGAGGGCACATCCTTAGTGTCCTGCTCACTGTAACCACGCAGCAAACTCAGGAACCGGAGTGGCTCTGGGCTCGCTCCCTCCTCTACAAAAACAAAACCACACAGAGGGGAATGAAGGCGATTTTTGCTCTGCTTTTGCAGCCTGGTTTGCAGTGTTCCACTCCAGTTAGAGTGCGGATCACTGTGATTCAATCAGTCAGCAGTAGCTCAAAGCCACCACTGGTTGTCTTTCTGCCCTGATAAGCAAAGATCTCCAAGTACACAGGCTCTGGAAAAAATTTGCCTTGGGTCACTCGCCTTCCTAGCAAGGACGCTGCAGTATTTTTGACAATATGCTTTGCTTTGAGAGGTCAGTGACTTTTGCCTGGGTGGTTTTTTGTTCTAAATATAACTTTTATCTAAATGTTTGGAAAAATCGGAAACGTCAGAGTCTTCTTCACACAGCACCATAAGTAACAATTTCCTTGGTGCATCTTAAATCTCCCCTAATTTTCATGGAAAAAAACTGAATCCAAGACAAGCCATTTTTTACTGTTCGGAGAAATATGAAAATACATACAAAAGATTATTATAGGGACACCTGGTTTCAGGTGGATTCTCTTAAGAGACTGTCCATCTGGATCTCTGGTTAATGGCTCTCAGGAGACAAAGTGCACAGAGCTGAGCTGTTTGTGGTTTGTCGTGTGAACTGTGTGACCCCCACGATGTGTCCAGAGCCATTATGCACAATTCAGTTCCTCTCTGCCAAAAAAAGACAAAGGTTGGGAGGAGTTTTGTTGCCGCAATTAAAGCAGGTCTCGATCAGAATCGTAACCAGGCATTCAAAATCACCCAAAGAAGTATCCCTAGATCATTTTTGAAATGTTGCCTTGATTTGAGTGCAGGATCTCTCCCTCTTTGATTTGAACAAGTATTCTCTAACATGATGAACTGTGTGTGATTAACATATCCCTACAACAGTCCAGCTCACTGAATAATTATTAGCAGATAATATTCTTCAATTACTTTTATTTACTTGGCTTGATAGAAAAAAAATTAACTTTTCCCCAAATGTATTTATTACTTGAAATTAACGGATAATTTCAGCCCTGCGTTTTCTCTTTGTGAATGAGCAGGTCTCTGTGCACGTTTAGAAGTCAGAGTTGAAGCAGTTTTGCCAGCAGAGGTGGAATTTGGTGGCAGACAGGGAATTTCACACCTCCCCAGCTTCGTTTCCTGACTCTGCAGCACCAGCCAGCCCCTCTGCCTTCGCTCCCTGCTTCCAGCACACGTGGGGTTTGCACTGAGATTCCAGGAGTAATCCCCAAAATCACTGCTCTGTTTTTGCACACACAGCCAAGAATATTTCATGTAACGTGCCACAATCTTCAGAGCACTGTTCAGCTGGATAAACAGCATTACAGACGTGACTGTCGTGCTTTCACCCATTAGCTCTCGCTCGTGAGCAGGGGATGAAATGCAGCAATCTGTGCGCCCCAGCAGCCGCAGAGGTGGGGTCTTCCTACAGCAGAGAAGCAACAACGTGGGGCCTCTCTGAAATGTGCTTCTGTACCTGCTGCAATTCACATTTCTCCTCAACCATTCACCTCTCCCACACATATTTGATAACATATCAGGTGTGGGATCCCACTGCAGACCGGGGGGGGGTGGTCTGCAAATCCAGCCAGGGAACTGCTGCTGCTTTGGTGTTTGGATCGGGATACGGAGACGCCCTGCCAAGGATTCCTGGAGACTCCAGCCTCCACACTCCGTGAAAATCAGGGACATTATTTTAAAGAATAACAGCCCCTGGTGATGGGTTTAGGTCTTTGGAGGTGGTGTCCCAGCAGGGATCTGTGTGTGGAGGTGGTGCCACACCACGGAGTCACCGCATGAACGAGGTTTTGATGATTATTTGACGATTATCAGCTCTTTGCATTGGGGAGATCAACGTTACAACTCCCATCTGACTTATGGTCTCACCTTACAAGCTCACAGTGATCTTCCTTGAACTTCTGAAACATGTGGACCCCAATACTTGTTTTTTTTTTGGTGGAAACCTGCCTCATTTTTGCAGTTTCATATTCATGGATAAATAGGCTGCTTCTCTAGGCCACCTTAGTTTTCATTTGCAGAGGACTAGAAATGGTTAACAAGAAATAATTCTGCAGCATTATAAAGTCCTAGACAGCGAGGTGTTTTGTATTGTATTAGGGCTCAACATGCAGCATTTTTTAATATCTGGCTTTTTTTTACACTGTCAAATTTCAATAATGAAATTTCAATGAAAAATAAAGGTAGCTCAGTCCACATAATTTAATTCCTCCAAATTTCATAACTTCTTGACAAAATAATAGCCAGCCACAACATTTTGATGTGGTTAAGGGCTGTCGTGTCTGGGGATATTTGCAGTAAAGCTTTGCAACAAGAAGGCAATTAGCTGTCACTCATTTAACTCTGTTTGCTGGTTTCTGGAAGATTTTTTGATAGCCTTCACTTTTTTCAGTCAAGGATTTCTTTAGCTGGAAGATTCTAATCCCATGGTAATAACGATAATGTTTTAACATTCCAAGTGCCAGCTTTGTGAGTTTTCCTTCAGGATAATCAGTTCTTAGACTACAAACTTTCCCTATTTAATTTCTCTTGAGCTTGGCTGTGTGAAGCAGAATCTTGAAGAAATAAAATTGAACAGAGTGAACCTGATTGAGTGTGAGAGTCAATATGAACATTATGGATTCATGACCCATTATTAACTATCCTTGACTGTTTTCTGGAGTAATATGTGTTTTAAGTACGAAGATTGTTCAAAATTTCAAGACAAAGGTCAAAAAACCAGACCTCCACGTACTGATTATAAGCTTTTAAAATGTGGCCTTCAAATTTAAATGTTTTTAGCCTCAGATATTTGTCTTTATGAAGTTACCAGCTGTGCTTGGACTCAGAGGTACCTCTGCAATGCTGAGTTGATCATGGCAGTGTTTGCATCTTTTAGTGCAGTTTTACCACCGTTAAATGAGCTCTAAAAATGATCTGAAGCAGCTCAACTAAATTAAGATCTGTATTTAAAAGGAAACTTTTAAATGAGAGCTTTTCTGGAACTGGCTTTTCCTCATTATTTGGGCACTTTTATCCAGCTGAAATCCTGCAAAATGCACCTGACCAAGTTTAACACCCATTCTTGGGGGTGGGACCCAGGGGCAAAGTGGTTCTCTGGACCTAGAGGTGGTCAGAGGGGAAATATCTGCCTGTCCTCAGAGACTGTTGGATTGGAATGCATTTGGTTCTCCACTTGGATATTTCAGCTTTTTGAGGGTTTCAGGTAGGATAACTTGTGCTGGATCCTAAACATAATTAGCAGGAAACGCCAGTGCTTGAATGAGCGAGTTATATCACGAATATAAATTGTATTTTAAAAACACAGTTTAAAATGTGTTCCTTGCTGTGCACAAGGCAATTTTCTTGAACAAATAAAACAGCAGAGGTACAGTGGTTTAATTAAACATAGTTATGAATTGGAAACCAATTAATTTATGGAGAAATGGAACTGTAAGATATTCTTCATTAATTGTGCTGTCATTAACTTACCCTGCTACTGCACCAATTGAATGGAATATTTAAGTAAATTCAAATGCACTGTGTCAGATTCAAGGTTCTTTCAAATGAATTGGGATAGAGTGAAGTGTTACCCTGAGATGACAAGTATACGGCTTAAAATATTTTCTTTCTTTTTTTTTTTTAAGTGCACAATTTGCACGTCAAATAGATGGATGTTCACAGAATCAATTCAGTTCCGAGACCTTTGATCAGAGATTTGGGGGGAGCCATGAAGAGGAATTCTCTCGAAAATGTTTGCTGCTTTCTAATGAGGACTGGCACCATTTGGGTACGGAGGTGAAAGCACACCTAATCTTTTCTCCTCCTCCTCCTTAATACTACCCTGGAGTCAGAAATCAGGCACAGCAGGCAGAAGGATCCTGTGCAGCACATCTCTGCACTAATAACACAAGCAGGCTGTCGAATGCCTGAAATAAGCAGATATTTCTCACACAGGAAGACAATCTTTGGGGCAACGGGACGAGAAGGCAGTTTGCTTCATTTTCACACAAAATTGAGGAATAATGATTTGGAGCCGTGCCCACGGAAGCGGGAACAGCCTGGGATAAAAGCAGCTCCAAGCAATTTGCCTCTGTTGCGTAAGGAAAGATCATGATAAGGGATCCTTGGTTAGGATTAACTGAAAGGACCAGAAAACAGAGCCAAGTTTTCATTTGTCCCTTCCCAGGGGGTGAAAAAGAGGAAAATCATACGGAGGTGAGCAAAGCAGAGGAAATGATGGGGCAGGGAGAAAACACTTCCATGTGCCTCGTCCCTAAGGCCTGCCCACAGCAGAAATCACAGTTTTCCCTCTGAACAAAATACAATTGTGGCCTGCACAGCAGGAAGTGTTCTGGGATGGACAGGACTGGTGGTTTATCGCTTCAAAATATTTCCTTCTCGTTCTCACCCCAGCATGCAACCCACCCCCCAGAAAACCATTCCATGAGCGAAATGAGGAGAGAGGGATTTTTTCCATAATCAAATTAAATAAGTCTTTTGTATTTGGTCGTGTCTCATGTTAATGTGACTGACATTTTGCTCCTGCTTTTTTGGGTTTTCTAGGAATCCAATAGCTTTGATTATTCTTTTAAACTGCCTCAGATTATCCAGTAATCCCCACTGCTGTGAACTACATGGCCTCAGACGTTTTACAAGTTGTACTGAAATAAGAAAGTTAACATAAATCAATGCAGGGTGAAACTTGAAACGAAACCACTTGACCCCTATTAAAATCTGCTGCTAACACCATTTGCAGTTGTGCCTAATGTTTGAAATCACTTTATCATTCAATATGACACTGGGAAGCAGCAGAGTTGCTTTAAGGCATCATTGTTGGAAATGAGAGTGGCCATGCCAGCGCTGCAGAGCCCCGAATCCCAGGAGACCTGGGCTGTTCCTTCACGTTAAATTAAAAGGCATTCATCTTTCCACATGCAGTATCCCAGATATAAATTCTTGCTCTGTGCGACTCAAAAATCTCTCAGTCCTGGGCTTGTCAAGCCATAAAAAATCAGGAACAAAATAAACAAAGCTGTACTGCATGGCAGGAAGAAAAGACATGGGACACGTTTGTGATTCAACCAGTAAATCTACCTTTAGAGGGTGTGATATGCTTTTAAAAACTGGGCAATAGCTCAGCCTTCCAGTGACAGCAGCAGGTTTTCCCTTGTGTAACCAGAACTATTCCTTGGATATGGGGTTGATGGGCATCTCCTCATGCCTTGGAGGAAATATCCATCAACACGGTACCCACGCTGCTGTTCTCACATTGAGACTTGAAAAACCTTCTCGTGTCTCCTCTCACAGGGCCTGGCATGAGAATGGATTGTGTGGAGCAGAGACTGAATTTGTCCCAGTCTGATGGGGCAGGGAGATATCCCTGGAAGTTCACCCTGCTACTCAGCCTGATCTTCCATCAGCTTTGTGGTACTTCATGGTTCTCCTTCTCTGCAAATTATCATCTTTCTGGGAGTCTAAAGCAAAATACCAATGGATATGGCTTTGTTCTCCATCAGATCTGCCTCATCTTTCTCCTTTTTGGGACCAGTTTGGATTCTATCTGCACTTTACATGTTCGTGACAACGCTGAGACCAAAGAAAGGAAGGGTTTGCAGTGGGTTTGTTGGCAAAATGGACACACACTAAATTTAGCTTGTTGTTTTTCTGCATGATACCCCTTATGTTTTGTTGATACAATATCCAGCTCGAAATTTAGTCCAGCAGTAATGATTGCAAAGCAGCCTGGGGCGGGGGACTGAGGGAACAGCAAACGGCAGTGCTGAACCGAGTCAGCTCCTTCACATCTGAGCGTGGCTCCGTGGGCCTTTGTTATCATTAAATGAACTTCAGGGAGCTGGTGAAGATTTGCAGAGACAGGCTGTGTGCCTGTATCCACGGGAAAAGAGGATCCATCTTGCCCTGGCTGTGTGCAGAGTGAGAGACTGGAGCGCACACCCCGTTCTGCCAAAATCCAGCAGATAATGGAGGCAACTAAATTTAGGCATCTCCATGTAGGCTTTTACATGGGAGCAGGATGTCTGAATTCCTATTTTAGTCTCTGAGTGGAAACCTGCCAGTACAGCTCATGGAAGTGGAGGTTTGGGAGCTCTTCTCACCCTAAAGAACATGGAGACACCCCCATCTCCAAGGGGGGATGTGAATCTTGCGTCTCCTTTTTGTCTGTGGGGAAAACTGACAGCAATTGTGTTCTGAAATGGCTAAATACATTAAACTAAATACGAGAAGTGTTAAGTTAATGAGTGCTAATCAAGATTAATACACTGAAATCACTCAGAGTCATCTTTTCAAGAGGAGGATAAGTTGGAGGGAAATCAAGCTGCACATGTCTGATAGCTGCACAAGATTGCTCTGGATGATTTAATGGGTAATTTTTATTATTTATGCTCTATGCATTCCCAGAACAAAATTAAACGAGGGATTATTGTGTTGAGTAATACCTGAAAGTGGATCTAAATACTGTTGAATTCACCAAATGTATGAAATCATCAGAATCAGAGGATGTGGGGACACTGATCCCCACACAAATGTAACCCCAACTCCACGGAAGAACAAAGGATCTCTTTTTCTCCTTTTCAGATGTAACCTAATTTAAAAAATACTCTACGTCTTATATTAGCTACATATCTGTAGGCAGCGAATTATTCTATCAAAGGATCTGTTAGGAGAGTCAAGAAACTTGTAGGATTCAGTTTTGTTAACAAAGAAACACCCAGCAGTGATTTACACAGAGCAGGACAAGCACATGAGACATGCAAGACAATAAATGATGGATCTGCCCGGCTCTTCCAGCAGCAAAAGAAACAGGAAAGTAGAAGATGGTGATGGGGTCAGAAAGAATTATGGAAAAACAATATTGTAGGGAAAGAAAAGGAGGTGAAAGCTGTATAACTTATGAGAAGTTAGGGGTTTTTTTTGTCATGGTATTTCTCTCCCACTGCAGGAATTACACACAGTGTTCATTTTATATTTACTTCGTGTGCACAGAATCTGAAAGGAGAAAAATCTTTTGTTATTTAAAGAGCTTGTACAAGGCCACTTTTATTGCTGAGACCTAATAGCTCAGTTGAGCTCTTTTTGTCAATGCAAATAATTCTAGATGTTCGTTTTGGAGATCCTGAGAGAGAAATGCAACCTCCATGCAATCAGATATATTCAGTAAGACATAATTGCCAATTTTTCAATGCCTATCACACCTGGTTGGGTATTTTTCTGAAATGTATTTTGGCAGAAAATGTTCATTTATCCATACTGGAAATTATATTCATCAAAAAGAAAGGATCAGTTTTGACAATTTTCTTCAATCTTAATTTCTACCAAACTTGGAATTTTTAAAGTCTTTTAAGATTTTCTTAAATTAGGAAATTCATTTCTCACTTTTTGGAGCAACTTTCAAAATGTAAGCTATTTGTGAGGAAAAGTGTGTTAAAAATGAAAACGTGTTGAAATCA
>VYZQ01035728.1:0-21966 GCA_013400655.1 Mystacornis crossleyi | reverse complement strand
AAACAAACAAACAAACCCCAAAAAACCCTCCACTCCTAGAAAACAGAAGATATTAATTAGGTTAATTAACAGAAAAAAAAAGGGGGGAAAGGTCACCATGCTCTTCACTGGCCCTTTAGCACATCCTGCCACATGGCACTGCTGCAGTGGTTTAAACTACTTAAATTTTCAACCAAATTCTAATTGCTTGACTGCAACCTCCTTTGTATCTCTAGTCAACCCATTTTAGTTCACATTTTGGGTTTGGAGCTGCAAAGGCAAGTTAAAACAAAAACATTGCTAGACATGAGATGACTTGAAAACACATATCCTGCTCAGTGCTGGGGAAAGGAATGTGGCCAAAACACCACGCTCAGGTCTCAAATATCAATCACAATAGTTACCTGTAGGAAAATTATGTTTGTCCACTTAAGTGGGGTGCTTAAGGCTTCCTCTTAAGATACTGGAACTGAAAGGTGTGAAATGTAAATGTGTAAATTCCTTCAGCCAGGGCCTTCTACTTCCAGTGTTACTCCTGCTGTCCGAGGTGACTTCACAAAATTGCATTTTTATTTTTATCTTTTTTATCTAAAAGATAGCTATTCATTCCAATGAAATAAACAGGACGTCTTAAGTTTATTTTAATAGCAGTGAAAAGGGTATCTTGTGCTGAATTGGTCCTTCTAGGTAAATTGCTGGAATAAATCCTGCTTGTTGGATGATAATTGAATGAGCATGGGGAATTTTGACAGTTCCAGGTGTCAAGGAGTTAGGAGAAAATAACATCTGTTCTCATCAAACAGCAGAAAGGCAAATTCAAAGTCACTCTTAATAAATGTGTAGCATAAACACTGAACAGAGAGCAAAAGAGACACATTAAAAATATTTTTGAAAGTAAAATTACCCTTTTTTCTTAGCTGAATGTAGCAAAGCTGAACTGCTGCATCCTACATTGTGGTTTTACCACTTTTTTCCTGTCATACCTTGCACTGTCACACGTTGTCATTGTGGCTAAACCACTCCCACTGTCTGAACCCCCTCCATTGTGACAACAGCCAGACAGTGCCATGGCACACACTGACACAAAGAACAGCCTGGCTGCTAGCTCAGCACAAGTTTTAAAAATAGACAGGCAGCAGAAATATTAACGTTGGTTAATATTTGCCATTGCCTGTAATTCTAAAGAGAATTTTATGTCACTCCTATAGTAACTACATAATCTTTTACACTTGTGAATATTTTGTATCTTCTTTCCCATCTTCATGCTTCAGACCTGGTGGCATACATGGTGATAAGACAAAAGTAACTCCACAGATGTGAGGCCAGGAAAAGCCCCCCTACCTGATCCCGACCTGGCCTGTGGGTAATGCAGGGCAGAATTCTGGGACAAAGTGAGTCCCTGCGTTTTATACAGCTCTGCACAGATCATTCTGCTCCCTCCCAAGCCCCACAGTGCCTCAGATGTAAGAACTGCTGCAGCACAGCCATGACAGCAATCTGTGTGAGTCCAACAGAGAGAAAATTTTAGAGCAAGAACTTTGAGTAGAATCACACTGACTGAGAACTCAGTCCAGGGGCTCTCTGTTACATTCTTTCTGTGGGAAGAATGTAGTATAAAAAAATAATTTAATATCTACCAGTATCTTGAAGTTTTTAATGTAAAAAAAAATCTTATAATAGAACAGCTGCTCCCAGGACTTCCTTGTTCTCACTTTCAAATAAAAACCTTGTATCTTGTTTTTTAGTAACAGAAAGGGTGTAAATGCACAGTGCCTTCAGAGATGACTTTATTACTTAAAAGTTTGTCTTAACTGGACAGTTAGAATGATAATCCAGTTGCTGGAGAAGCAAATATCCAGAATTATCTTCCACTGAATCTGTGCCTACACACAGAGCACTGAGTTACTCTTTCTCTCTGTTCCTTCTTTCCCTAAGACAGAGAAACCAATTTTTTAAAGGAAGTTACATGGCATTCTTATCTGGCAAAACCAGCCACAAAAGCCAGGTTAAATGCACAAGCTTTTTCTCTTAACCTGCCAAGAAACATCCCCTGTTGACTCAACACTTCAAACATACCGGGAGTTCTTATTCCTGCAGGCATGTTCTCAGCTCCAGGACAGCTCACACCCCAAAAGCTGCTCACACAAAGCTCTTTGTAAGAAACGGGAATCAGAAAGTCACTGGTGAGTAGAACTAAGCAGAATCAAAAAATATCAACTCTCCATGACCACCCCAGTTTTATACTCACCACCTCATTGTTTTAGCAAAACTTGGGGCTTGGGGACTTCTCCATAACCTACACTTAAGCCATGGAGTTAGTGACTGCAGTCAGGGTATTCCCCTGCTGACAGCCACGCAGAGGGCACCCTGGGTGGAGTGGCTGATTCTCCATCAATCCCCGTGAAAGGGAGACAGGCGGTAAACACACAGCCACGTGGGACAGCGTTTGTAATGACACTTCTGCTCCACAATCTCCTGGCACCTCTCTGCTTTTTTGCCACACATCTCTCACCCCATAGCGTGAAGACAATACTGGTATTTCTCCAGGTATCACAACCTTTTCCCAGACTAAAACAGAAGCTTTTGTTTTCCTCTTCATCTCAGAACACAAATAGAAACGGTCTTTGAAATATATTTAGACTAACCTTTTTTTTTTTTTCAAATGTTAATTTTCAGGAATGTTGCCAATCCACTTTTAGCAGATGGTTTGCTACTTAATGTCTCTAGGCAGGCAGAAAAGCTTTAATCAATAGAATCAAAAGAAATGTTGAGGAATTACACGCCATTTTACAAAATCAAAGGCATTTCCCACATATTGTCAAGCAGACAAAAACATATTGACATGTTGTTACTGCAAGGAGCTAAGGAATGTTTCCCACATTACAACACTGGATTTCCTTTTACATGTTTTCAAGTCTCCAGGTTTCCTCATAACAAGGATATTTACTCTGTCATAAATTTAGAAATTCCCCAAGAGCAGCTTAATTAAGAAAAAAGAATCCAGGGCTGAGCGATTAAAATCCTACCCTCTAGAGCTGGCAGTTGCCACATAAAAAGCTTTCTACCTCTGCTTACTTCCTCACACAGGAAATCAGTAGTGTGGCTCCCCATTTACTCTGGGGCCCAGTATTCCACCTGCGTCTGCAATCACCCAGGAAAAGGGACAAAATGGGCAGGGATCAGCCTAGCCAGCAGCTAGTAATCAGTTACTGCAGAGAGCACTGACAACTGCCCGAAAACCTGATTCCAACACACTTCAGGCAGTACTTCCATCCCTGGCACTGCCAGGCTGCAGGAGCCTGCTCCTGCTGCCACCACACTGAGATATTTTGGAAACACATTCCCATGTGCTCTCCCCAAGCTCTTGCTTTGGTGCTTGCATTTACCATTCACAGACTCTTCCATGTAAGCCCCTGTCAGGCAATGGAGAAGCCTCTTCCTACCTTCCAGACAAGACATATGGATCCTTAGCTTAACCATATTTTTATAGAGAGATTTCATGTAGAAAATATTTTAGATATATTTAATATTTCCATATTCATTTGCATGCAGAATTTTGTCTCGGTACTTAAATGAGAGTAGTAGAATCAGCACTGTGAAGGTGCTTTAAATAAATTTTATGTCTTTTTATGTAAGAAAGACATAAACTGTGCTGAAAACTCATGTGTGTTGATAGAATTGCACTATTAGGAAGTATTAGATCAGAGAGATTTAACTATTTCTATACCAAAAGCATTCCTGTTACAATGTTTTAGGAAGTAGAAAAATAAATCAATGAGAGTTAACTATTTCTATACCAAAAGCATTCCTGTTACAATGTTTTAGGAAGTAGAAAAATAAATCAATGAGAGTTAACTATTTCTATACCAAAAGCATTCCTGTTACAATGTTTTAGGAAGTAGAAAAATAAATCAATGAGAGTTAACTATTTCTATACCAAAAGCATTCCTGTTACAATGTTTTAGGAAGTAGAAAAATAAATCAATGAGAGTTAACTATTTCTATACCAAAAGCATTCCTGTTACAATGTTTTAGGAAGTAGAAAAATAAATCAATGAGAGTTAACTATTTCTATACCAAAAGCATTCCGGTTAAAATGGCAGCAAGTGGGAATGATGTATCCAAACACGAGTCTTCTGTTGTCATTTTGTTACAGCTTTTTCTGCGCTTGCTGCTTTTAGTGCCTAAATTCACCAGTCTTCTTGACGTTGTGTACAGCTTTACACACCCCTTTGGAACTTGTGTTTGGGTTTTTTTTATTGTTGGCTAGTTTGGTTTATGTCTAACAGTTTTAAATTAATTTTAAACTTGTACAGCTTTACAGCCACATGAAAACATTAGCTAAACAGAAGCTTGAAATACCTCATTTAGTTACAGCTAAGTTTAATGATGTCATAATCCTTTATGGCTGACATCATGCCGTAAAGTCACAGAGCTCTAACTCTGAAAAACCAGGATCAAAACAACAACAACACACAATTATAATACTGGAGACCAAGAGCATCACAATTTTGGTTCCAGGCCCAGTATTTTGCTTATGATAGTCCGGCTGTATGCAAAAAAATATTTCTTACTTCATTAAAGGTGCTACACATGTTTTAAAAGAGCCATATAAACTAAAACAAATAGATTGAAGTCTTCAGTTTTTGAATGCTAGATTTGGGGTTAATTAACAAGCAAATATTTGTAGCAATCTACTAGATGTGAAACTGGTTTTGAGAGTGACAGGAAAGAAAAAGGCTTGCACAAGAGAATCAAAAATGGTGCACTGCTTCTTTCCACTCCATGGAAACTCAGCAGCACCACTTTCACTAACACCAGTGGAGACTCCATAGTTCCCACTCAATAACTGCAATTTCATATCAACTACAAAAGGATAAAACATTCAGATATTCTCGTGCAGCCTGAGCTTTTGCTGTACTTTTCTGTTCCTTGACCCTCCTCGTCCTCCAAACTGTTAAATGTGAACACGTTTTCTAATCAGAAATTCCACAGAAATTACAGCATACTACTCCCACACCCTTTGCTTGAGCAACTTAAAATATTCCTGTTAGCACAAGTAGAAGAGGGAAAGGCTGGCATAATATGATCATTCCATATACAGCTGGTAAAATTATAAATACCTCAGAGAAACACAAATATATACAACACAGTTATTTTAAAAATGATTCTGTGCTCAGTTCTCTAAGCCCTTTTTATTCTGCGCGCAGAGAAATCCCAAAAGACATTTTCTCCAACCATAATTTCATTGCAATGATAATCCCGTAATGGATGAGTACAGACTCACTGACTCTGCAGTGCTTGAAAAGTTTATCTGACAGTTTTACCTCCAGCATGCCAAATCTTCTTGCAAAGCCTCTGGCAAGTCATGACTTGACGCAGAAAGAAAGGCTTCAAAGGAATTTGAATCCACCATGAAAGCAGGGACAGGTAATTCTCTGCATTAGTTGGATGATTCATGAAAGAGATCTTTAGCTAGATTCAGATTACATATGAGCAAATCTAAAAATCTGTATTATCTCCCTAAAATGAAGACTAGAATGATCATTTATCTATGAAGAAAAAAACCCCAGAAATATGATCTTTTTCTTACACTCTTCAGAAAGCTGCTTATAGAAATCCTATTTTCTCAGAGATCACCTGTGACAGCTCTAATAAAAGGAAAACTCAAACATTCACATTTAAAATACAGGTCTTGATTAGGAGATAGGAAATACCAAAACCAAAACTACAATAGGATTTCCACACCCCTACTTGACAGCACTAACACAAGGTCACTGAGCTCCTGAAATTTCGGTGTACAAGCAGAGATTTAGGCAATTATGTGGTATTTAGGATGTGCTAATTGGAACACGCATGTTGGGAGAGCTCTCTGATCTCTCACACTTCAGGGCTCATACCAGCCTCAAATTTGTGTCAGCGGGCAGCAGATGCGGCTGCTGCACCACCCCACCATTCGGCTGCTGCAGGACTCACACACTCCCTGGGCTCCTCCGGTGGGAGAAGGGACCTTGTGTCCGATTCTTCTCAGCAACTCCAGCAGCCGCTCAAACCTGCCACCATCAGTCTGTCAAAACGGGCCCGTACCAGTTCTCTCTATCGCTCTCCTCTGCCCTGCTCCTGCAGACCTCATCCACCGAAATTAAGGTCTCTGAGTCAGGGGTTCCACGACACATTCATATATAGCACTGATCACAGGGCAGCTGGGATTCCTGCCAGCTGCCACAGCGTTGTTGTCATAGAAATAATACATTTCAAAAATCTCATGTGTTTAAGACATAATTTAAGCAGCAAATATCGTAAGAATCCCTCACAGACTTGAGAAGACACATTGACATTTTAAAGGCAGAGCACTTCAAGGTAGCAGCTTGGACTTTCCACCTTCATATCCTAAAACAGAAATTAGAATATTCTTGTTTGTTAATTTTCAAAGCCAAGTAAAGGAGATGCTGGACAACTGCAATAATGACCATCATGGTTTCCAGCTCCTAAACATCCCTGCCCTTCCCTCAGAAAATGGAGGATATCAGGTTGAAAACAGCACCCTAGTTACAAAACACCAGTTGAGCAGAGAAAATTTGTGGAGAAAACAGAAGCAAAATGTTGCTGCACAGAGAACACATCTGCATTGCACAACTGTAGAATAGATTTAGGTATAGATAAGAGCAGCATGAAGTCAAAGCATTAAGTTTCACTGAGAATTTCAGTGTCTGTCCAGAGTATCTGCCCACACTAACCCAACAGCTTGTTACTGAGCTGTTTATCAAGCTGCTAAAATGAAGGAGCCCAGAAGTTTCTAAAGAGGCTACAGAGCTAGCAGTGGAAGGCCAAGGGCAGCACAGAAAGATACCTCAGAGATGAGTAAAAGGAAAATACTATAGCAGATGAATGAAGAAGGATTTACCTCAGAGGAGTGAAGTTAGTTTTCACTTTTGCATTAGACAGAAATTACACTTCATTGGTTTTGTTGATTGTGGACCAGTAAATTGCTTCACTGCTCTGGACTCAGGGACGCTCCTAACACACCACAGCACTCAGTCTCTGATCTCCAGGCCAAGTGTGGCTGACAACGTAATCTTATGGCTTCAAGAAACGAGGACAGCCATTAACCAGCTACAGAGGATACACGTCCCACTGCATCCCTTTCCACACTCCATGCACTAATAGCTGATGATCACGTTCCTGGATTGTTCCGGTGACAAACAAGGATCCCCCATCACCCTCAGGAGGCAGCTAAGCCCTGAGCCATCTTCACAACTGCCATCGCTGTCTCAAGATCTGAGCCCAATATTTGCTTTTTTAAATCACCATAGATTTTCTTTACACATCATGTCTCTAACATTCAGATGGATAATATCAGCTTACCCCATCTCACCACAGCTTATGTACACTTTTGCAGTGTAACATGGATGACGAGACCTTTCTGTTGAACGCGGAATTAAAGTGAACTGCTTCTGTGTCTTGTCACAGGCAAGGCCGCAGTGTCAGGTGGAGAGAGGCAAAACCTGTCTCATGTGATGCCATGAGAGAGCGAGAGCCCAGGGACAAGCTGGTCCCACACGTTACACACAATTCCCAGCAGCGGCGCGTACATCTTGCTTTATGTTTCTTTTCAGATGTGTTTACCTCTATTCTGGTCATACAGATAAAAATCACTCATTAGTGCTAAAGCGGGCATAACAAGCTGGCAGGACAGACCTCAGCTGGAACCCCTGCACAGCCGCAGGCTGCTTGTGCCACCCCGAGCAACACTGCCCACAGTGACACCTGAGTGGCACAAACGAAGCGCTGAGTGCAGGACCCGAAGCAGAACAGCTCTCTCCATCTCTGCTCAGCCCATACATCATCTGCTCAAACACTGCACTAAAAACCCCCCTCCTTCCACTGAGGCTGTGCCATTATGCAGAGATAACAAATGTCAACAAAAATGAACTTTTTCAGAGAAAAAGGCAAACTTTTCTAGCTTAGCAATGAGGGAAGTTGTAGAGGGCATGGAAGTCACAGCTCAGCTCCTGATTCATTTTTTTAACCTTCCACTGAAGACTTTCATGTGAACTACAGAAATCGTCATGATTGAAGGAAACAGAATCCAGGTCAGTTCCCTTCACAACTACAAAGCTATCATTCACTCTCACTCGGTAGCCAAATAAAACTTTTCTTGTTTCTGTCAAAAGAACCAATCTCAAATAAATCTGTCATACCATTCCCATTGTGTATAAACCTGAAGAAACAGAGCAATCTAGGTGACAGTCAGGAAAATGGAAAATAAAAAACCCCAGAAACCTCATTCTGAAGAAAACAACTTTAATAATGAAAGGAATCATTCAATATCCAGTAATGAAATCCAGTTACCTTAATAAGGCCAAACTACCACTCCTCAGTTTTGCCCACTGTGTCCTAACCCCAGTGACACAAATCCTCAGTGGAAGAACCACCAAGAATATAATTAGAAGGGAGTTAAAGATATTAAAACCACAAAAAGTAATAATATACTACTAAGTTGTAGTCAACATAATCAACAACATTGTCTTCAGTAGATTGTCCTTGAAATACCTGCACCTCCAGTATTGCTTAAAAATTTACACCAAATTAAGTCTTCCAGTTGAAATAACTATATTAAGGTTTCTTTAGTGCACTCATCCCTAAGCATGGCAGAACATGAAAGTTAAATTCCAATTAATCTGCACTGACATGCAGCCATCTAGAATGACTTGAGGAGTCACAGCCTAAAGAGAAAAAATAATGGGATTAATCCTGCCTGTCTTACATATGCAAGGAGCTGCTTCCATTGCAATTAGCTACTTTGGGACAGCAGATCTCTCTGCTTGCACGGAGACAGTGAATACAGAGCCCTCTGCAGTGGAGCAAAAGCTGAGCGTTCCCAGGGCTGCTGCCTAGTGCTCATTTGTTTCTCAGTAGAATAAATACACTGCAGTGAGTGATAAACATGCCTAATTGCTTTGGAGCTTGAGGGAAATAAACTGGGGGGATTTAGCCATTAATTATTCCCAAAAGGAAAGTAAGTCAGGGGTAAGAGACATGGTGGAGTGGCCATTTGAATCCTATGGAGCTGACTTTACAGAACCCAGCTAGGGTTAGTTAGCCAGGCCGCAAAAGACAGAAGACATTCTTCTTTCTTTGAGATCAAGAAATAAAGCATAGATAAGAAACACAACATTTACTTACTCAAACCTTTCCCTGGCTAAAATTAAAAATGTGGGTTGTTGACCTAGTTCCCAAGCTCAAAATACGCAGTTTCTGAAAGCAAATCATTTCACCCTAACACCTGACACAGGGACTGAGTGAATCACACACTGGAGACCTCTCCGTCCCCCAGCTGACCACAGAGGGTGATCAGATATCCAACTGTGGGACAGCTAATATTAGCTCAAGTAAACCCACACAACAAATCATTCTAAGCAGCAGAATGAAAGATAATGTAAACAACTCCTCTCTCACAAATTTTCCCAAGTAAGTCCACACAGTGCCTGATATTCCACTGATAAGAACGGATGGAGCAGCTTGCAAGGATGGATGACCAAAATCCCAGTTGGACACAGATGTCTTAGTAACCATCCATCGACCTCAACTAAGAATTCAGCTAGTCCAGAAATGAACTGTGTGTTACAACTTCAATTTAGATCTAGTCTATGTCTTAACTGTTTAGTAATTCTGTTTAGGTCCAAGCGGTTGAGAGGAAGAATGTGGCAGGGGCAAGGAAGCAAGTTCATGACATAGATTTCATAGCCTATAATCTTTTAAGATAATTCTGGAACACAAACATCATCTGATTAAAACTAGGAAGGCTGAAAAATACTAAAATGACATTGCATAATAAGACAGGATGATGTGCAGAGGTGTTTTGAGTGATATGGGTTTAATCATAGCTTAGCTTTTCAAGGAAAATGAAACTGTGATGGCCTAAAGTGAGGCTACGGAAACCAATACATTTCTCCCTTTTTGCTAGTTTTTTTCACATTGCCACTGATACAAACTAAGTATCAGATTAAGAGCAGCCTGCCCACTCACCTGATCTTCCAACTGCACATACGACTTAGGGCAAGTTTTTGGTGTCAGGGCCAATGCATGATGGATTATTAAGATGAAGGATGTGCTGTGATCTGTCTGAAGCACTCTTGTATTGATTTTAATGAAGTGAGAGTGTTTGGGGTTTTTTGAGCCAGTTTGGTGCTTGGGAACTCAACAGAACCCAGTTTTTTTATCTCATTTGACACTTGTTAACCTCAGGCCTCTAAAGCGTACTTTCTGGGAGTAAAGCTCAGTGCTACTACACAGTCCATGGGCCACACACTTTTGTCAGGCATGGAAAGGGCTGCATTTTGCATCAAGCTACCCATCCGGTCTTTTACGCGGTTTCTTTCACACACATAAACACACACAATTAATCTCAAAAAAGACACCATCCTGTTTGCAAACTCAAAAGGAGGTGGGAACGAAAAGTTTCTCTCAGTGGGCTGCCTGCTAGCACGGAGCATGTGCCTCCTACTGAAGGTTTGGGCTGGGGAGGAGGAGAATCTCCTCGGTACTGAACGCTGGGGAGCACTCGGATGTCATTAACATCACAATCCCACAACACCCTGCCACAGAAAATCCTGCAGGCCGTCATCACTGCAGAAAGGTAAAGTCATTTGAGCAAAACTATCTTCTGAGCTGTGTCTGGCCACAAGCCAAGAATTCAGGATTCCCAGGCTTCAGACAGCTCAAGTTTCAGTATCGAGCTTTAGCTACACAAGATTCTTCTTTCCGTGGCCCGGGATTTCCCTGTCCACACAGTTCTTTCCAAACACAAGGCATGCAGGCTTTGATTCCCTCTGAACCACGGTTGTCTGGAAATCTCTTTTCAGTCTGATACTTCTCTTGCCATGAAAATGTCTTTTTAAAAATACATACTTTAAAAGGGGTTTTATATGAAGGCACATCTCATTTCCAGGACACTTGATAAAATACTACTAGATTGCAATTTATATGCTAAAGGAATTCCCAGATGGCATCTAATCAAACAATTCAATCAGAAAGCAAATTAAAATGAAATACTAGCGCAACCCCGTGTGTAAAAGCCAGCAGCTAAAGCTCTCTGGCATTTGCAGGATATCCTATGGAATGTAATTCTATTACCCGTGCTAATTTCATGCCTGTTCAGCATTGCAGAACATCTGAGCTACTGAGACCTCTCTCCAACACAAAAAAGAAGTGGTCCAAGGAAAAGTTTAATAGCAAACTACAGATAACCCTTACAGCCACGTCTAGAACCATTACAGCAGCTGGTTTACTCAGTTTCTGGCAAGAACTCTCAAACATAAAATTTCTTAAAGCTGACATTCAAGTTCAAATCAAACCCAGTCAAGCTTGGGATACTTCTTTAACTTCAATGACTTTTGCATCATGACCCAGAATTCACAGCACCTCACAATTCTAAGCAAAATCTGGTTAAATTAACATCCTATTCTGCAGTATCTGCCACAGGAATTCTTGTGAGAACCCCAGTTATAATTATTTGGCAAATAAAAGTACACAAAATCCACTTTGAGCTAAGGATCTGTGATTTTTATTTACTTTATTTATCTTAAACACTAAGTAGTTTCAATAAGGCATGAGAAGCTTGTAAAGCTTTTTTTTTCTACCCCCCAATATTTTAGTACTTATCACCAAACTGTTCACTTAGTTAATTTTGAAAGACCCTCTTCAACTTTAAAATGAGTACTATTTAAGGAAAAAACCATCTGGTTTGGCTTATGGATAGTCACCCAAAAAAACCCTTATGCTTTAATCCATGCTATACTCTCCCCTGATTTAAGTGTACCTTTTCTCTGCCACTCTGAGAACTACTGACCAAAGGCACCAATGTGGTCAATTTCCGTGGAAATGGCTGTTGGTTTCCTTGCAAATAAACAAGGCTATTTGAGTTTCGCACCAACAAACCTGAAGGAGTTATGCTCCAGCCTCCTAAGGGAAGTCAATTAACTTTGTGTATCTCACTCTTAGCCAGAGCCTTTTGAAAAATCCCTGCCTTCATATATGCTTCCACAGTGCACTCCACTGGCACACAGACAAGAACACATTTCCTTGTAAAAATCCATCTCAGGAATCAAGAAAAACTTAAGGTCTGCATGATGGAACTTAAAACTTGAAGAAGCTGCTATAACTCATTCTCCAGGGAAGAAAGGGGAAAAAACATTATAAAAAGCAGCATTTTACTCCTTTGAGCAAGACGACAAGACTACCTGAGAAATGAGTGCATATACAAAATGAATGATGATATGCCATATTTAAAAAGATATTAACACAAGTCAAAGCAAAGTAGCTGGGCTTTAACAGCACTACAAACTTATGTGTATTGACCAGCAGGGAAGCCCAATTCATATGGGATTACCCACCCTGCCCGCTCCACTGGCTTCATAGTCCCAGAAGACCAGTTGGTCAAAACTGCCTGGAAGTGAGCAAGATATTTGCACTGGTGATAGGCATCCTTCACCACACGGTCTACTCTTCTTTTTCAGATCTGGGAGGGACTAGAACTGGGGTTTGAGCATTCAGTGGAGATTATGCAGAAGGAGAGAAAGATGGTCCCTCTAGATTTTGTACAGGTTCTCACCTACCCTCAAGCCCCCTTACCATCCAATTCACTTGGCAGAGGCTGAGAGAGTGACACTGCGATGCCATGCAGATGATGGAAATATAAAAGGAAGACACTAAAGATCCCCCTGTAAAGCAAGAGTCATGTAAAATCCCAAACTCACAGGAAATAATCTTATTCTCTCCCACTGCTTGCCCACTTCAACCCCTCTCCCAGAGCACCCATTAAAAGGAGATCAAATTAAAAGGCACTACACAAAGAGACTGCCCCAATTGTAATCCCAAGAGGCTCCCAGCACTACAGCAGCACTATGGGAAAACCTTCATCACCCCAAGGAACACAGAGACTCAGCATGGATTAGCAGAGTCAGGCTTCAAGGGGGAGGAGAACAAGAATTCCACTCGCAGCAACCCATTTTGAAAAATAACAAATGGAAATCAATTTTTTTAAAAATTAAAAAAAAAAAAAGAAGAAGAAGAAGAAGACAATAACAGCAAGATGGGAAGCGGGTCTTGGCGCCGAGCCCTCCCCGCGCACCCCTACTTGAGGAAGGCAGAGGCAGGCAGGGAGCTGAGGTTTATTCCAGCCCCAGGCCGAGCCCCGCGGGTGGGGGCGGCTCCCGCAGGTCCCCCCCGCCTCCGCCGCTGCCCGGCCGGGCTCCGGGAGGGCTCCCCCGGCGATCCCGCACGCCCCGCGCAGCCCCGGCTCTTCCGGGCTGGCGATGGCTCGGCCGATCGCGACACCCGCGACACCCGCGACACACGCACACACGGCCGACACAGCGGCAGGGGATGGAGGCTGCACACGGCAAGCGGCGGGCGGAGAGGGGAGAGGAGGGCGAGCAAGCGGGGGTGAGGTGGTACCTTGGATGTGCTGCTTGATGACATTTTCCAAATGGTCCAGCCTTTCTATAATCCTTAAAGTGTCCCCTTTGTCTTCTTCTAACTTTTTTTCTGAGATCGGCTCCTGCACTTTCACATAAACACTGGCAATGTAGTTGGTCACCCAGCCCACGTACAGCAGGCAGACGATGTTAGTCATTCCACTCAAAATCACGCAAGTGGACACTAAAGTTTTGGTTTTCCTGGTGCACACCATCCTGAGATCCCTCCATATAGCTCGAAAAATCCTGTGATCCAAAAAAACAAAAATGATCTGCGATGAAAAGAAATCCTTTCCCCCCTTTCCCCGAAACGGAGACCACTCCGAAGTCAGTAAATTTCCATGCAAAAAGTTCTCTAATCCGCAGAATAAAAAATACTTGTCGCCTACCTAGAAGGAGAGGTGGGGGCGGGGAGGGCTGATAATTAGAATCCTGGCTTTGAGTACATGAAAATAGCTGAAACTTTGCGATGGCAGTGCCGACAGCAGACAGCGAGGCGTGCCAGCCGCCCGGCTGCCCGCTGCCTTCAGGCACCGCCCCCCGCCCCGGGCATCACGGACGCCGGCAGCCCAGCGCCCGAGCGTGGCAAACTTTGTTCCCCGCGACGCCGCTTCCCATCGCAACCGGCCGCGGCTCCAGCCTCAGCCCTCGGGAGCAGCCTGCCGGGGAGCGGGGCTCGCCCCCGCCGACTGACAGCGCCCGGCTCCAATGGCGAGCGGCGCTGGCGCGGGGCCGCTCCCAGCGCCGGGGCCGGCGGGGCGGGGATGCGGCGGGACCCACCTGCTCCCCGCTCGCACACCGAGCGGCGCCGGGGCCCCTCCGCCGCGCTGCCGCCGGGGCGGGGGCCGGGCCGGCGCCTCCCGCCCACCCTCCCCGCCGTTCCCGAAGGATCGCCGCCCTGGAGAGGCAGGGGCGGCAGCCGCCGGCTGCCGTTCCCTGTGCGGCGGGGCTGGGAGAGCGGCGGTGTCGCCGCTCACACCCGGAGGCGTCCATTTGCCGGAGGGGTGAAACCGGAGCCGTGCCTTGGGCTCGGCGGAGCTCTCGGCTCTCAGCGACCACCCACTACTGCGATGTGCTTGGCTTTGAGCCTCTTGGCGTGCCCGCTCCCGCCGAGGCTGGACTGGGAATACCGAATGGTTGCTCGCATCCACAGCAGCGAGCCCCGTACCCATCCGTTCATCGCTTCCCCCACCTCCACAGGGATACGCTTTATCCGAGAACATCCAGAATTAGCTTCAGTATCAGGGGCAGGATCAGTAACTCTCAGTTTAGTTCAGAATACCCATGCTGCTTTCCTCTTTTCACCTCATATTTTACATTACTTTTGAAAACACATTAAAAAGGCAAATTCCTCTCAATATGAAATCTCACTGATTTGAGAGAAGGCACATGATGAATCTTTGCCATTCCCATTAAATAGGGACTTTTGTACTACATGAGATCATTTTCTTTTGATAGTCTCAAGACAGAAATGTAACCAGCACATCCAGTATTATAAACAATGAGGCACGTGTTAATTAACATTCTAAAATTATTTTAAATACTTATCCAATGAAAGCGAGAGTATCAAATGTTGTGGATTGACTGCACTCTGTAGTCACGCTCCAGAACTGATCGTGTCACCAGGGTTTGCCTGCGTGCAGAAAGCCCAGCAGGTACCAGGACTTACTGCTCTGAAGCATAAACATGTTCAAACCCTTCAACAGCTCGAATGTACACTGCAATATCTTAAGAGAAGTAAAAGCGGATGATTTGTCTTAGGGCTCGGGGTTGTTATTTTTAAACTAATTGCAAGCAAGACCCAGTATTCAAGAGAGAAGGCAGACAACTGCCCTGCCAAAAGGCAGAATGACTTCCTCCTTTCCATCAGCTGGTACTCCACAGAAACAGTAAAAATGACGAATACTCAGACACGTTCAAACCAGCACCAATAAAAGCTGCACTCAACTCTACCAATAAAGCTGAAAAAACAAACTGCCCCCTCAGTCTTCTGAGCATCTCTGAAAACTAACTGAAATTTTGGCCAGTTTAAAAGTACTTCCCCAGTGGTAACACTAGCAAAAGTGAGCCCCAGAGAACTCCCTTGGAAATGAGAATATGTAACACAAGGTATTTGAATGAGAAAACAATATTTACATTTTAAGAAAAAGTATTTTCAATAATACAGGGAAGTTGCTGGACAAAGCAGTCAATGAACAAATTCAAGCTTTGTAAAAGACAAAACACTGGCAGAATATACTAGAACAGTTCCACCCTGTAAGTCGGTTAATCCACTTGGTCTGCAATGAATGTTTGTCTACACCATCATTTATTTTCCTATTTCCTATCTTTGTGTAACACTTCAGTGTTACGGCTTTGCTTCTGGTAGCAATCGAGAGCAGGAAGTGCTATGGCTGAAGCCTTTAATAATAGTGTTATCTAGACCTCCTTTAATCTTTGTAAACCCTGCCTGCAGTCACAAAATATGAATTCTTCAGCAATTTAGGCAGAATCCAGGACTTAGCCTGGGCCTTCTCAATTTACAGCACAACTTATCTGAAATCAGTCCAGGTAAGGGATGAGTAACAAGCATTAATAAGTCATATTTTCCATGGACATTTATAAAATACTAAGCACTAACTGCTTTTATAAACGAATATGAACGATACTTGTTACTAATGACTGTAAGCACATCCATAAATGATACAAGCATTTGGATAAAGATGGATAATATGTCTCACAGGCTTAATAGGTTGCTTATAACAGCATGTAATTGATTAACCTACAGTAACTATTAATAGTTCATTAGCCTTTTGTTCTCATCAGCTCTCCGAGCGTGTTTCAAATATGTTTTCATTTATAACCACATTCTCATACTACCAAAGCTGCACTCCTGTCTCCTCACTTGAGCCTTGATGTTACTGAAGCTACTCTTAAAACTGACTTCATAGTGAAACCTCCAGATGCTTTGATACACAAAAAATGCACTTGCTTTCATGTCTCTGGTAGTAATATTCCAAACAGGTCTCTTTAAAAGTCTTCTTTTATGTGTTTACACGAAGTTGGAGGTATCCAAGTGTATGCCATTTAGAAATCGGTTGGTTTTGTCATTTTGATTTATTGTTTAGTATTGCAATCCAGATGAGACCCCTTCGTGCAACCTATTACATAAACACATATGCAGTCCACTTTTATAATTTAATGGGAACAAAAACAGGAGAAGGAACAATAGGAGAAGAGAAATGCTGCCAGCCTCACATTATAGTCAGGGAGAAAATTAGGTGGTAAAACCCCTAAATGTTTCTTTTTTTGAACATTTAAATTATAGGGGAGCACAAGGTCTATGAAATATTTTCTCTTAAATCTTAAAAAGTGGTGTTTTCTGCTTTAGGTGTTTAAGCTTGAGGCAGTACAATCTGCTGTGCAGGTTATTAAAATAAATATCTTGATTTTATCCTTGTCCTGATACATGCGGTGCTATGTCATGCTATGCAAATTATTTCACATCAGTATTTCACATTTCTTAAAACATATGTGCTACAGGCTTTAATGTGGATTTCCCCCAACTACACTGCTGTAATAGTGCACCATTTCAAACAGTGCTGAGGAATTCTTACCTCACAATCCAGTAAATAATGCAAGATGAGTGGCAGTGGTAAAGTGACCTATAAGTAATTCAATTAGTATTTCTTACTTATCATTACAGCTCATGGAAAGGAAATGTTTAAGAACTATATTTTTATTGCTGCATTTTGATGCAGGTTAAAACACTTTAACATGTAAGATGGTCCTTCAGAACCAAAAGTATTTATCCCATTTTGTAAGAACAGGTTTGTTACACCTCGTTAGAAATCCGTGGAAAAGCTTAACTTTTTAACTTTATTTTTATCACATTCTATTCAGATTCTTAGGTGAAATCCTATTAGTTTGTGGAGATATAATCTTCATTATTATCTAGTCTGAGGAGATTTTCTTCTTTTATTTCTCACCCATGATTATCACGTCTTTTGTTTGGAAAGGTGATAAAAAAGCTCCAAAGGCACTAAGCAACACAGTAGTTTACATTGTGGAGAGAGATGACTAAATAAATTTAGGAAAGTCTGAGTTACTCTGAGAAGGTAATTTTTTTTTGGAAGCTCTGATGTCTGAGCCTGCACACACAAATCAAGACCTGTACATCTCCAGCAGACATTACCCCTTCTGCAGATGAGCTCTTCCCGCAGTTCAGATTACAAAACCGGGGGTTTAGCTCCTCAAAAGAGGCAGCTTTCTCTATTTTGAAGATAAAGGTCAGGTATTCAGTCCCCAGGGAAGTGATCTGATGAACTTTGGTATCTATTGTCCCTAGTCATCACTCTCACTAATTTTAAACCAATCTTAAAATTCTATTAAACCATAAAAAGACATATGCAGAAATTGCAGAGATGCCTTTGCATTTTCTGGAGCTGGGTTTTGGATTTAGGTGAGGGATTTGGTAAGTGGATGTTGTAAGATAATGAATATTAACTGAATGCAAAACAAAAAAAAAGGAACGAAAATCGGAAAAAAGCTGGATTAATGAAAAGTAGGATGGAGGAAGACGAGAGTAAAATAAAAACTACTTTTTCCTGTTACATGGGACACATTCTCATCATCCTTATTCCTCTGGCATTTTCTCTTTTTCTTACTCTCTGTCTTACCTTCTTTGGGTCCATATCTGCTCTGTCCCTTTACTGTTATTCTCTGTCATCTTTCCCATCCCTCATTTAAAAATCCCCACTTTGAAGTTTACACTAGTTCTGTTACACATCACCCTTTGTGACATTTTTAGCAATCACCAGGTCATGCAGGACTCCTCATTTTTCACTTCTTGGCAAAGACTGCTCACCAAAGCACCAACTACGGCAAAATTCAGCTTCACATGGCCACTGCAGGCTCCCAAGGAGGGAAGGTAATGTGGCGTCGAACACACAGATATGCAACGTGTCCTGGNCTATTCCCCATATCTTTGCCTGAAAGCCCCTTAATTTCAAAAATTATAATAATCGGGAGGGAAGGGGGTTGCATTTTCCATTTCAAGGGAGGCTCCTGCCTTCCTTAGCAGACACCTGTCTTTCAAACTAAGACACAATGGCATTCACGTAACTAACATCCATCAATAGCAGAAGCACTGAGGTTGGAGAAGACCTCCAAGATCATCCACTCCAGCCTTTGACTGAACAGCACCATGTCAACTAGGCCACGGCACTAAGTGCCATGTCCAGTTCTTTCTTGAACACCTGCAGGGATAGGGATTCNTAACATCCATCAATCACAGAAGCACTGAGGTTGGAGACCTCCAAGATCATCCACTCCAGCCTTTGACTGAACAGCACCATGTCAACTAGGCCACGGCACTAAGTGCCATGTCCAGTTCTTTCTTGAACACCTGCAGGGATAGGGATTCCATCACCGCCCTGGGCAGCCCCTTTTAATGTCCAATCACTCCTTCTGTGAAGAAATTCCTCCTGACGTCCAACCTGAACCTGCCTGGCACAGCTTGAGGCCGTGTCCTCTCATCCTGTCACTCATTTCCTGGGAGAGTGACCGACCCCCACCTGGATACACCCTCCTTTCAGGGAGTTGTAGAGAGTGATAAGGTCACCCCGAGCTTCCTTCTCTCCAGACTAAAAAGTGCACCTGTCCAAGCTATGGGCTCTACCATTTCAAAACCATTCACTGAGCACTGAAAGGAAGAAATGGAACAATACAGAAGACACAGAAACAACAGAGTGCCAACACTGTTTCAAGGAGAAAACTGAACTGTATCCTGTCTTCTGGACTGAGGTCTCACTGCACATGAAGCAATGAGAAAACACCTCATGCAAAGGCCACAGAACAGAGCCAGAAAGAACATTAAAACATCTACTAGAAACTTAGATTAAAAAGCAGCCTGCAAGAGCTAGAGGCACACGAGTATGTGTTGTCTTCTCCATCACCAGGTTCATGGCTTAGAAGGCATTTTCCATCTCTCTCATACAGTTGCTATAAAATTTATGTCTGTATTTTCTGTTTCCAGATGGCATTTTCCATTCTCAGCGTTTGCCAGGCTTATCTTGTCCATTTGTCTTTCCAAAATGTTTTTCTATCAAAACCACCAAAAATCACTTCATACTGTAATTGATCTCTGCTATGCTGCTTTATTAGTTACTTTTATGCGCTGGTGTGATTTATTTTTCCTGGCAGCATTACACTGCACCATTTTTTTGCCACAAAACTCTCAGTTAATCCATCTCAAGTGACTCATGTGTGACCAGCAATTCACCAGCAGGAGTAAAAGATGCAACATATGGTCCTTTGCAAGTGGCACGTCTACAGTTTCTTAGAGAAGCATTATATTCTGTTCAAAGCTGTCATATGTCTATACCCTACACCTCCAATGACAACCTTGTCCCTAAGCGACTTCAAATCTCTTTGGTTTGGGGTGTTAAACCTTGGAAACATTTGAAACAGATTTCCAGAGATTGTAGCCCACTCAATCTCTGAATCTTTTTATATTCAGGGGGGGAAAAAAAAAAAAAAAAAAAAGAAAAGTAGTAAATGCAAAATAATTTGGGACATCTAGAAATTTTGGCTTTCTCAAACCATTCCTCAATGCTGGTTTTTTCTATCTTTAACTATAGTAATACAAATCACTGTACTACATCAAACAAAAACGGAGGCAGCCAAATATCCTATTTCCAAATACTGTCTAGCTCTGAATATTGAGGGACAAGAATAGTCCTTTTGCCAGGCTTTGCCTGGAAAAGCTTCAACACATTTAATGGCCTAAAGGCTGTCTGTGTCAGTGGCTGCAAGTGATTGCTTACACTACCCATGCAAGCAATTACAAATTCACCAAATTCTGAACAGTACTTTCTCATATTCCAAAGAAACATGAACAGATTGTGCAGGCCTGTCACAGACCCCCTTCTTAGATGGCTCTTGGCCAATGTGAGTCTCATCTATGCAGCCCCTTCTCACATGACAGGAACTCCATACGTCAATGAATTTTTGTAATTTCGCTATTTTATCAACTTGTCATTCAGGGTCATGGCTTCTCCCACCTTGTGCAGTTGGCTTTAGAAATTACTAAAGCTACGGTACCCTCACTGTTTACATGCTTGTCTGATCACATCTATGTATGCTGAACAATGCAGATCCCAACCTCCCCTGCTTATGACTGTCTTCTCTTTGGAAACTGATGATTTCTTCCTATTCTTTGTCCTTTCTGTCTTAATCAGTTTTTAATGCATGAATGGAGCTTCTCCTTAAGCGTAATGGGTGTCAGCCTTTGGAGAACAAACTCCTAGGAAGGCTTTTTAGCCCAAGTACCAATTAAATCCAGCATCAACTATCATCATTATCCATGTTCCCTGATGTCTCAAAAAAAAAATCATTAAATAGGTGGAAAGTGACTTCCTTCAATTGCTCATTAGAGAGCTACTTTTCTAGACAGAAATTCCTTAAAAGAAGCCTAAAAATCTGCAATACTCTTTTTCCTCCCATTCCTGCAAGACAGGGGGTGATTATTTCTTCCAACTTCTTTCTTTTCTGAAGGCTTGGATCTTCATACTGTTTCAGAGAAATTGACACTGAAGCATTCAAGAGCATTATGCCAGAGTAAAGAGAGTTAATGAAACCACTACTGAGGGTTAGAAGGGTAGAACCTCAGAAGTGACTGTAAACTCAAAACAGAGCTCAGAGAAAATGGAACATTAAAGTCACTGTCATTCGGAATTCAAATTGATGGTTAGAAAGAATTAATTACTTCTGTAGGTTCAGTTTATTGTTCAACCAGAAATTATAAAAAGTTGTATGATTCTGCTTCACTGGTTTAATGTAAGGTAGGACAGCATTGAAGGACAGTGCTGATGAAATCAATTGGTTTAACTCTTCCATTTCCCAATCAACATTCTCCAAATCATTTTAAAGATGAGATTTGGCCAGCTGTCCTTCAGCCAGTGGTTAGAGTAAATGCACAAAAGTCTCTGTTGATGCTCTTTTGCCAAATTTACATCCAAGTATGTAATTTAGCTGAAACATGGGTTCTACAATTTGAGACTGCTGAAACAATTTTCCATGGGACACCTTCTTTCATCAGACACTGCAGCTACAGCTTAGGCAAACAAAAAAGTCACCTTAAAATACCTAGAGTATGTCAGTAATTAATTCTCTTTCTTATAGATGAAAAAGTCTTCTGCTTTGGATGTGTTTTTGTTTGGTTGGTTTTTAAAGGATTTGGTGATGTCCAGGAGTTATCTTTTCTCTGATCTGTTCACTGCGTAAAAACCACAACCACCCCCACCACCCTGAGACACAAAAGAAAGCCCTTGTGCCATTTTTAAACAAAACTGACTCCACAGCAAGAAAGCTTTCAGTCCAGTTTGATATTATAACAGCTCTCACAGTATGAGAGGAAATTGAAGTTTTTATTTGGTTAGGCCTGGAATATCACACTGCTCCAAGAATGTCTAACAAAACACCTGTGCCCTGCTACAGAGTTGCTCTGATGAACTGCAGAGGGAATGGT